>PVJO010023885.1:0-25354 GCA_004026905.1 Hystrix cristata
CCTCTGCCTCTGTCCTCTCACCCATGACCTGTGAATCCAGCCTCAGCCAGGAATCCATGTTCCCCCACCGCCTTAGAGGAGCAAGGAGCCCTTTAACTTCCTGCTTGTCAGAGCTTGTTTCCCAGAATCCCAGAGGACAGCGCAGAGTCTTGCCCTCTGTTCACTAAGCCCCACTTTCCCGCCCAAGGAACCCGGGTCCGTGATCTACTGACGGAAACTCTTGGCCTGAAGGGAACGTGGGTTCACCAGCTTCTCAGACAACCTGGCTTCTTGTTCTCTTCCTTCCCCTCCTCTCTAGCATCTGGGTCCAAGGCCCTGGTTCCCATCTGTGCCCCTTCCCTGTCCCGGTGCTGGGAGTTTGCTAAGCCCCCACTCTCTTCCCCCAAGACCTGCCTTCTCAGGTCGTATCGGGTGTCAGTTTCGATGGCTACGTTTATTTCATTTAATCCCCACCATCCTATCTTGAAGAGGAGGTTTAGAGGACGCTGAAATATCTGCCAAGAGTCACACGGCTGCCAGCGACAGAGGCCAGCTTAGAAACTGCTTGTGCTTTCACCACTTTTACCCTGAACACCCTGTAGAACAGCAGAGCAGGACACACCCCGAGACCAAAGGCGACGTCCATGCAGGCCGCGGAGACGAGGGCTGTCTCGTGGGCTTTACCAGCAGCAGCCCCAGTTGGTCATCAGACTCGTGCTCCGGCCCGGCAGGTCAGGGGCGTCGTGGCTGGGGGCAGGAGACACGCGAAGCGTGCAGAACGCGGGAGCTTGGCCAGGAATCAACCAGACTGGGTCCTCACCCTGCTCTGCTTCCTGGCCGTGTGTTATTGTCACAAGACCCGCCCTCTCCGTTAGCAGCATCTGTGTGTGTTACACAGCGGGGATGGACAGGAACTCCAGTAACGTCCCTGATGTGTGGAAGCCCTTCCTGATCCTGATCTAGCCACTTGCTGCTAACCCTGGGCAATTCCTTCATTCCTCTCGTGCCTCAGTTTCCTCTTTGTAAGATGAGGGCGGGGCACTGGCACCCCAAGGTCTCTGGGGAAGCAAGCGGAGCCGTCCCAGGCGCGGACTCAGGGCTGAGTGCACCTGGTGAGTGAGTTACGGGCTCTCTGACCGTGGACCTGGGCCTCGCCTCTCTGGGCTCTGGACTCCTCAGCAGGAAAGGGAAGGTGCTAACAGTTCCCCCTCGGGACTGTTCCAAGCAAGCAGAGAGTTAATACCTGAGCGAGCTCAGGACTCTGCTGGGCTATGGACAGCGCCTCGCATGCTTGTCTGTATTCATGGATCTTTCAGTGGTGAGCTGTGGGCAGCGCTAGGCACAGGTCGGTGGGAGGTGCCTGGTTGGAAACTCTCTGGGGTGTCGGTCACTGGTCAGCGGGAACCCTCGTGAGCAGACTCAGGACTTGGCCCTCCTTTCTCTGCCCTACAGGGCAAGGCCATCGTCCATGTCGTGGTGCCTTCTCTTGCTGGCAGCCCTGTGCTGCCCGCTTCCTGGCTCCCAAGCTGCGGATCCCCAGGAGGCAGATGCATCGGACCATGACTACAAGTTCCAGGAGCGTCCAGGCTGCCGGAACATCTCAGACACCCTCACTGACCTCTTCTTTTCCTTGTATCGAAAGGTGGCCCGTCAGTCAAAATCCAGCAACATTCTATTGTCCCCAGTGAGCATTGCCTCTGCCTTTGCCATGCTTTCCCTGGGGGCCAAGGGGAATACTCGCACCCAGATCCTGGAGCGCCTGAAGCTCAGGCTCAGGGAAATGCCTGATGCTCACGCCCACCAGTGCCTCCCGCGTGTCCTCCTCACCCTCCTGCACCCCGGCCGCCAGCCACAGCTGACCATGGGCAGCAGCCTGTTCATCGACGAGAGACTGAAGCCGGCGGATCGGTTCGTGCAGGACGTCAAGGGGCTGTACGGCTCAGGGGTCATCTCCGTCAGCTTCAGGGACACCCAAGTCGCCAGGAAACAGATCAACCATCACGTGGAGAGGGAAACCCACGGAGAAATAGTGGAGCCGATCAGATATCTGAAGAAAGGCACAGCTCTTGCCCTGGTGAATTACATTTCCTTCCACGGTAAGTCGGGAGCCGGCCTGAGCTGGCTCCACTGAAATAGTCTAACTTGTGCTCAAACACCCACTGCTTATTCTTTCCTTGACAGTGTGGCATAGAACAGAACAAAGCATCACAGTATAGCTTCTGTGATTTTCTACTAAGAAACAACTTGATAATTTCCCTGAAGCAGCAAGGCAGGGGAATGATAAGGCCAGTGAAATGACCATCTTCTCTGGGACTTGTGAGAAGCTTTACTCTCCTAAGGCTCATTAGCAATCTGTGCAGGGAGGGGCAGAGAACGTGGGCTGCCTCCCTAACCAGAGTGTCTGAAATGCAGATTGGAGCGTCTGTGAAAGGAGCAGTGTTTCACGGGACGTAACTTGGACAAGTCTAGTGCGGAGGAGGAGAGCCTGAGCCTCGGAGCAGGAAGGCCTGGCTTGATTCTGACTCCACCACACTTGACCTTGACATGGCACCAGCCGGTTATGCTCTTGCAGGTGCTACTTCACGCTCTTAGGGACAGAACAATACACTTGTCAGGATTTCTAAGGAGTAAGAAAGTTACATAGAACTAGGGAGGGATGTGGAAAATAGTAACAGATCCACTAACCTTGGCCCTTAGCCTGTCTTCCTATTGCAGAGCTGTGGAATGGTCAAGCCCCCACGGCCCAGGATCTAGGGCAGCATCCGTGCCCCAGGGAAATAGCCTTAGGCAGTATGGGGGGGGAGGGGTGTGAAGGTCCGGCCCCTGCTCCCCTCCCTGTTTCCTTCTTCCCTGGGCCAAGTCCTGCGGTGCAGAGCACCCAGGTCACTGTCAGCAGGCCCGCTCTGCTGACTCAGGGCAATTCTCATCCCCTCCTCAGCCCAGTCACCTCCTCCCATCCAATGAGGAAGGCGTGCTCAGGGCTCCCAGGTCACCTGCTCACCCTGAAGGCCTGTGTGGTAAGGCGTGCAAGTACGGAAGAGGGCAGGGTGCCCAGGCCTGCGCGCTTCATATGTGGGTCCTGGACAAGCACTAGGGTAGAAGCCAGAATGTCTGTCCAAGTGCACAAGAAGAGAACCATCATGGTGCCCATGGTCCATCGCCTGGGGAGATTTTACCTGTAGTGGCACAAGAGGCTGTCCAGCTGGGTGCTAGCCCAGCAGGGAGCCTCAGCAAAGAGGGAGCTAGGAAGGACTTTAGGCTTCCACCTTTGCCAGGGGGTCCCCAGGCAGTAGCTGGTATTGTTCTGAGAGTGATCACTTAGCCTTGTGAGAAGCAAAACCCCTTTACCTTTGATCAGACCCAGGACTGGGACCACCAAAAGCAAGACTTTTTTTTTTGGTGCTGGAGATTGAACTCGGGTCCTTGTGCTTGCAAGGCAAGTGCTCTAACCACTGAGCTAAATCCCCAGCCCCAAGACTTTAAAGAAAAATTTTGATGTTGCAAGAATAAGGAGCCAGCTCAACAAAAGACTGTCACACTCAGAGTGGCCCCAAAGAACAGTATAAACCCTATAGTGCAGTTCCCTCCCCCTTTCTTCTTGTCAGGGAGAAGAGTACTCAGAGGTTACAGCCTGTTTGATCCATCCCTAACTCCCTTTACCCCAGTCCCTCTGTAAACAATTTGTGGCTTTTTAAAAGCAAATGATTAAACTACACAGAATAACTTCTTAACTGCTGGTGCCTTTCCAGAGTTAGCATAGTGAATTCCATACTTAATTATTTATCTCCCTTCTTTGTTTAGAGACCTTCTTAGTCTCATCCTCAAGGTAAAAGACCTTCTCCTAAAAACAGACCATTGTTTGTGTTTCTTTGTTTCTTATAGCATTGGACAGGCCCTGGGCACACTCACCAGCACCAGAGAGAGGAAAACAAATCCCTACACTATTACCATTTACAGAAAGTACTAAATGCAGATTACTTACTAGCTTAAAAAGGAGACGTTCTAATTCCTCCGTAGCTCCAGGTGATTTGCAAAAAGCCAGCAGCTTCATGGTTTCATTGTGATCCCAACTGTCAGACCAGTGTCTCAGGAGGGATCTCAGGGATCTGACCCCTGACACACACACCTCAACCTTAAATCCTCTCCTAGTGGCCCCTTTCTCTCCCCACCACAGGAAAACTGCACGAGGAATTCCTGGTGGATCGCAGTGTGCAAGAGTACTTCCAAGTGCACAAGAAGAGAACCATCATGGTGCCCATGCTCCATCGCCTGGGGAGATTTTACCTGCAGCGGCACAGGAGGCTGTCCAGCTGGGTGCTGGTCCAGCACTACGTGGGTGACGCCTTGGCCTTCTTCGTCATGCCCGACCCGGGGAAGATGCAGCAGCTGGAGCAAATACTCACCCGCGAGCACCTTGACACCATCCAGAGACACGTTGCCATTAGGTGATTCTCCAGGGCAGGGCCCCAGCAGGAGCTGCTCATGCCTCTGAGCCAGGTCAAGACAGAGACCCCTCAGGGCGGCCAGAGGCTGGGGAGGCGAACCCCATCCCTTGGGTCACAGCCAATGCACATGGCCTTGTGCCTCCGGGTGTCCACTGCTCCCTTCCTGTAGCCTTGGCCAGGCCTGTGGCCTGAGTGGGGAGACCAAGATCCTCTCCCCGGGACCTCCCTGCCCAGCACGGATGCTGTCTTTTCCCAACATCCTCTGCCAGCGCCAGCCACAGCCACCCCGGGTACGGCAGAGGCAGGAGAGAGGAGAGGGGCTTTGAGGGCAAGGCAGCGGTGGAGTGGGAGTTCAAGGGTAGACTCATCATGGAGACGCCTCCTGAGCAATCAGGGATGCCCCAAAGAATAATGGCATTTGTATGGGGAGATGAGAGTATTGCAGTGAGACTATGCTCACCATATTAAACTGTGGGCGTATTCAAGGAGGCTGAGGCAAGGGGAAGTTTGTAAAGGCAACAAGGGAGACATGTGCCTGAGTTGCTCAGATACAGGGTTTCTTGGTCTCGGAGACTGGAAGCTCCACTGGGCTCAGCTCGCTTCACGGTGTTGGAGGGTACCTTGTCTCCATAGCTAGAGTTCATGAATCTAAACTTCATTTTTAGATCTGTGCATATAGGAGAGGGTACGAAGCCTGCGGTGCTTATAGAACAGGAGGGAATAGCTTGAGGCCTTACAGAGGCTTGGAACAGGGACCCCTCCTGACACACAGGCAGGAGCACCCCTTTACTACTTCCCAGCTCCAATTCTTGGGGTCTGAAGAGATTGGTATCATGGACTTCCAGAGTGTTCAGGGCGCACAAGTTCAGGTGCAGAGGCCCAGAGGGGCGAGGGGCTAGAGCAGGGACACCCGGGAAGTCTGCACAATGCTCTGCTTTGCAGTCATTTCTGCGGTGTGGATATCGGGTCCCCCGAGCCAGCAGTCTCCAGCATCGTAACTGAGTCCACCCCCTGCAGCACTATTGCCTGGTGCTCGCTGCAAAACTCTCCTGATAAGGCAGACAGGTGTGAGGATGAACTGTGAATACACTGGTCGCTATGGGTGCCACCCAGGCCAGGAGGTCCCTGCTCCCTCAGTACAGCCTAACCAGGACCTCACTGTTGCGCCGTGGAAACCAATGTGGAATCTTCAGCGTAGTGAGGTGACCTCCATCTGCATTCTGAGCTGGTGTCCCTCCGCCCCTACTGCAGTGACCCACGTGTCCCTGGGAGTCAGGCACCATAGAGCCCCTGGCTGAGGAACTGGGTGATGCTGCAGGGCAGGATGACACCCTGCAGCTGCCCCAAGGACTTCTCAGAGGTGGCTGCCAGGCAAGATGGTCCCCATAATAGTAACTTTCTCCATCCCAGGTATAGATAAGAGAAAACTCCAACAAATCAGGGCAACTTCCCATCCTGCCGTGGAGGGGACAAGGCTCTAGTGGGTGACACAGTGAGAAAGGAAACACTATCGCACATGGTGGGAACCCGCAGAGCACCAGAAATGCTGAGAACCTCCTTTTGTTTTCCTCTGTGGCAACAGGTATGTTAATTTACTTTTCCCCAAACTATCCATTTCTGGAACCTACGATCTGAAGAGCATCTTGGGCACTCTGCGTATCAAGAAGGTCTTCAGCAAGGCGGGTGACCTCTCCGGGATCACAGAGGTGGCTCCCCTGAAGCTCTCCAAGGTGAGATCACATGACGATGGCAACACCCAAGAGTTCCACAGGGTGGAATGGTGTGTGGGGCACAGTTGGGTCATGGGGCTGAGGGAGAGGACCAGAGAAGGAAGGCTGAGGGAGAGGACCAGAGACCAACAAGGTCTGGGCTGAACTCTACAGTATGCATGAGAGTCAGTGGACTGGGTTGGGGTCGGAGGACAGTGTTGGGAGGGTGGATTCCTGTGGAAATGGTGTTGGATAGACCTCACCTGAGGTGCCCGACTAACCTCTCTCCCCTCCAGGCTGTGCATCAGGCAAAGGTGACCCTGAATGAGGAGAGGACAGAAGGCACCGAGATGGCTGAGGGTGATGTGAGGCTCTGGTCATTTTCCTCTCCTTTCAGTTTCAACAGGTCCTTCCTAGTCGTCATCAAGGATGAATTCACCAACTTTCCCCTCTTTGTGGGGAGAGTGATGGATCCTACACAGCACTAATTGTCCTCAGACTCCGTCCCCTTCCAGTCCAGGTCCTCTCATTGAATGACATTAAACACAGGCCCTGCATGCATGTGACCAGCCAACACCCCTCCCTCTGTGTCTGAGTCTCCCTTTGCACCCTGAGGTTATGAGTGGACCAGGTCACAGGGTGTCTTGGTGACCCTGCACCCACAGCTGTGGGGTCCCCTGCAGGGCAGCCCGTGCTGAGAAGGGTGACCATGGCTGAGCCCTCACCCCACAGTTCCTGGGACCCTCTGCTCCCGAAATCTCCCATCCTGCCTGGGAGTCATGAGGGGACTGTGTGGCTCTGATGCCAGCTCGAGGCCCCCTAGATCCACCACATGAATCTCCTCTGTCTCCCAGTGAACCTCCCCGTGGCCTCCACATCCTACGTTGGAGCATCTCCATGCAGGGCCGGCCACACCCCCCTCCCCGTCCTGCTGCTCCCGGAATCTCCAGTTCTGGACCTGGCATTGAGCTGCTGCATCTCCTGCCACATGTGAGGGACTCTTACTCTGTCAGCTCACCAGGTCCGGCTCTGGGGTTTTTCCTGAGACCAGCAGCTTGGGGCCGCCTGTGGAGCCCTTCCTCCTGGGGCTGGACAGAACACCAACTTGATCCCCGTCCCTCCATCACTGCCCCAGAACCCTCCCGCATCTCCTCGTGCAGGAGGGGCCCTGAGTCTCAGCCTCTATCCCCTCTCAAACTCACCAGGACCACCAGAATCAAGGCCATCTACCCTCTGCTCCTTCTCCTTCCTAGACCTGTGGCCACGGCACTATGGGTGGCTCTGTAAAGTTGTGACCAAAGCTCCTAAGCTATAGAGGTAGAGGAACACCAGGGCCCACTCCCCAGGTCTCTGCTGCCTGCTCCTTCCTAAACTCTGTATGGGCCACATTCACCTGGCTTTTCCTCACAGCCTCCCCAGAGACACTGGGGCTGGTGACAGGGCTTAGTCCATCCTGTGATGGGCTTTGTCATAAGCCAGGCTGCTCCATCCTGGGCCCTAAGGCCCTGCTGAAGGGCTACAGCGGCCAAGAGCCCACGGGGCCTGGCAGCATCACCTGCTGCCTGGACTCTCCAGGGAGTCCTTGTCCTGGGACACGTTGCCCCTCCCAGCTCATCTAGAAACCACTGTCTGCCCACTCATGGGACAGGTGGGGTCGTACGACACAAGGTTGGGCTGTGCCACTGTTGTATGTTAGGTCAAAATTGTCAGATGTGTCCATTTGCACATGCTTCAGTAATGGAAGGACACCCGATATTTTTGTTCTGCCCCAGAGCAGATGGGAGGGACGCAGCACAGGGGCGCCCAGCTCAGCAGGACCACAGCGCCATGAGCTTTTACCTCAGGAAGAGTGCTGCTCTGTGGGCCAGAGAACAGCAGGTACCAAGGCTGGCCCGGGGTCAGTGTGCAACACAGGCCCCATCCCGAGCCTGAGAAATGATCACCAAGGGCCCTGACAAACCCCACCACCGAGTCCTGTGAGCTGAGGACTGGCCATGTCCTGCGTTGGGTTTTCACACCGAGGACCCATGCGGTGACTCGGTGACTCGCAACATTCACCTCTGGTCTCCCTACTGTACCCAAACAAACCTCAGGGCTCAGACAACACACATTCCAGACCTCATGGGAGACCCCCAGGGCAGATCCACGGGGAAAGACACTCAGAGATGCAGGCAGGCGACAAGTATTAACTGTCACCAGAGCAGGCGCACAGCCAGGCCCTGAAAGGTGTCATCTCATGGTCTCCTCTCAGCAGCTCCCTGCAGCTTTGGGGTGGCCTCAGGCTCCCTCCCCTGCCCCCTCCAGATGGATAGCCCAGTGTGGACAAAGCAGGTCAACGAGGACAGCGAGGGCCTCAGGCGACAGCAGCACTTTACACACAGACACCACCCACAGTCTGCTGGTGCCCCCGGGCTCACTCCCAGCTCAGCGGTCCCTGGTCACAAAGGAACTGAGTGGGGCTGGGGATTTAGGTCAGTGATTAGAGTGCTTGCCTTGCAAGCGCAAGGCCCTGAGTTCAATTCCCAGCACCAAAAAAAAAAAAAAAGGAATCGAGTGTCCCCACATCCCTTCCACAGTCCATAAGTCCCCACAGCCTGAGAGTGAGTGAGGGACAATCAGTGCTGTGCATCCAGCCACAGCCTCCCTGCAGCCTCCGCGCCCCTCTCAGTAAGTCCTGCTCCAGCGGCCTGAGCTGCCAGGGTGGGTGCTGTGAGCGTCCCTGCAGGATGCAGTGTCCCCACTCCATATGGGGAAACTGAGGCACACCCAGTGCAGCTCCTATGGCAGAGCCAGGACCTGAGCCCAGGCAGCTGTACCTTAGACGTCCTCCAGGGCAGAGTCAGAGGTGGGTAACAGGCTCACTCTGAAGCTTCCAGCACATAATAGGCCCACAGGGTGAGCACTGGGGAGGTGCTGACTTAATGCCTCTTCCTCCTTGTGGCACCTCCCAGGCCTGGATGAGAAGTAAGCTTTAGTACTAAAAAAAAATTCTCCAGGAGCACCTAACCGCTGCCTTCAGGCAGCAGGGCACAGCCAAGAAGGGCATGGCAGGAGGCACTGGAGGGCAGGAACAGCGAGTTCTTCCTGGATGGAACGAAAGGCTCTAGGGAACTTTACCTGAGGCTTGTAGCAAAATTCCTGCTTCTACTCAGGAGGTTTCACAAAATTAGCACTCACGTTGCTCTCAGATGAACCTGAGAGAGCGCGTGTGAGAGTGGGAGGCCAATCAGGCAGCCTGAGTGAGTTTTCAGAACTCTCTGAGGTCTTCTCAGCTGGAAAACAGAACCTACAATACCTGCCTTTGTGGGGACACACAATTCCATAAAGAACGCAGCAGAGATCTGTGTAGGTGTGCACACCTGTAATCCCAGCTACTCAGGAGGCTGAGGCAAGAGGATCATGAGTACAAGCTGGACTGGGCAATTTAGTGACATGCTGTCTCAGAAATAAAAATTAAAAGGCAGCTGGGGTGTAGCTCAATGGTAGCGGGGTCCTGGGTTCAAACTCCAGCACTGTACAAAAAAAAAAAAAAGACTTAGGTGACTTGTCATGGTATAGGATGACACTTGTCATATCAAAACCCTCTTGTAGTTTGTCTTTAAAAACATCTTTTAAGTATTCCTTTTTAAGTAAAATATCTTTCCAAATGGAAAAGATTTGGTTTATAAGACCAAAGCTACAAGATATATTTGCCACAAATGCACAATGTAGGGATAACTAAGACAGTGATTAATACCCAAAATGGGAAGGAGAGACAAATACTATCATTACATACTCTAATGTCACAGATACTAACAGCAGGTAAACACCAGATTTTCTGTGAGAAGGGCCAGGGTCACAGGAACCCCTTTTCTAGTACCTGGGCCTCACACAGACCTCCCCCGCCCCACGCATTTCATACAGTTCTCAGGGACACTTATGTGTAAAGCACGATCCAAAGAGTAATTTAATCTTCTTCACAAGTATTCTTAATTTCATAATACTTTAAATAGCCACACTAACAAGTTACATTTCCACAAAAATACTTGTACAGCATCAAAATTCTTATTCACATCCATAATTATGAAAATAAGCAAAGATGGTCAACATATACATACACATTCTTACTACTGTGGTGAAATAATTCAATATCTAAAATAAGTCAGGAAGATCAACACAGAGCTGAACGTGGTGTCCCTAACACATTTCCCAATGAAAATGCAAATAGCTGCATGTGATCGGTCAGTTATACGAACATCAGAGAAATCCAACCAGAAACTAGAAGCTATGACTTCCCATATACAAAATGCATGTGAAATAGCAAAGTAAACTTTTTTTTTGAGAAGGGCATTAAAGATGTAATTGAGTAGCGGACATCACACTTACAATCCTGACAACATGGCAGACGGCACTATAATACTTACTATCAAGCAATGTGCTTCCTATGAGCTTGAAACCAAGGGACGGATGGTGGCTGCAGGAAGCCAAGGTACGCCTCTCCTACCTTTGGAGAATGGCTGAACAGAAGTAGGAGCTGTTGAAACCCCAATTTCTCATCCCAAAAGAAGCCTGTCATGGCAGTTTGCTGAAATTCTTTTCTGCCTCTGATTACAGATGTGATGAAGGGAAAACAGTTTCTGAGTAAAATTGGCTGACTTGCAGCTGGCATATGATGTCTACTAAAGGGAGCAGTGTGCCCCACACAATCCTGAGGATGTTGAGATAAAGATTAGTTGGTCTCAAGCACTACATTATTTTTTGTATAAACAGCAACTACACCTTGCAGTAAAGCATAATAAAATGTCCTGGAAAAGAAAAAGAAGGAAGACACTCTCTACTATCTCTAGGGAGTCAGAGGACGGGAAAGGAAGCAGGCAAGAGGAGCAACCCCCCACTGCCCAGCACACCCTCAGAATCTGAGGAATGACACGCAATGCAGGTGTAAGGAAACCGATGGTAAAAGCTGAGTGATTTCTCGTATGTCAAGTCTTGCAGATTTTTATATATATAAAATTTAAATGAAGACAATAGGAAATCCTGAAGCCACTTAGTGTAAGTACAAATTCCTCACTTCGACATCCCACACTGCTTGGGTTCTCTGGATGCCTGAGGGGCCCAGCACCTGCCTCAGGACAAGCAGCTGCTTCAGGGCACACACAGCTGTTTGACCACTTTTTTTTTTTTTTTTTTTTTTTGATGCTGGCGATCAAATTCAGGGCCTTGTGTTTGCTAGGCAAGCACTTTAATCACTGAGCTAAGTCCCCAGCCCATCTGACCACTTTTGAAGCCAAACAAAGGTGCCAAACCCGCAGAATAGTCTGTAAAGGAGACGATTAAGGACCAATTCCCCACAGGCTGGAAATAGTACACTGAAAAATGACATATAGCAGGAGGCAGGAAACCTTGGGTCTTAGTATTTTGCCATCTTCGGCACACTGATACTTGGGAAGACTTTTTTCTTAAAGTGACTTTTGTATTAAAAAACTGTGGGTGTCAAATATAGGTACTCTAAGCAGAAATCCCAATTGTATTCAAACTTCATTAAAATGGAAATCTAGTGCTATGATGGCTACAAGAGAAAGCCAAAATGTTCTAAGGATGTTCTACTGACAAACAAAAGTCATGTGGGGACAGACAGGAAGGGCAAAGTGGGGACTCTAAGTCAGCCCCATTCAAGGGGAAGACCTTGCTATGGCCCTTTCTGCCTTTCCACATGCAACACGAGGTCGGCCGAACACATCGACAGCTCTACAGGCATCTGAACCTCACTGGCAGATCTTGGTGCAGCTTGCTCACCAAGAGGCTTTGGGGAGACTCTTAAGGACTCAGTGTAGCAACAGGCGGCCAGGTGCAGTCTACTCCAGTCAGGAGTGGCACATCCAGCCAGGCGTGATGGCACACTCAGGAGGCTGCGCAGGAGTATCACGGTGAGTTTGAAGCCAGCCTGGGCTGCACAGTGAGTTCAAGACCAGCCTGGACTATATAGGGAGACCCTGTCTCAAAAAACAGAAAGAGCAGCACATCCAGATTCCAGCGGTGTATCACTCTGAGAGTCCCAAGACCTGAAGTAGCCCGTGGTTGCTCTGAGGGTGATGAGATCAGGGTGCCCCCTAGATAAGTGGTGGCAGACCTGTGGCTGAGAAGCAGGATGGACTGTCGGGGTCAGAAATGGGATCACCACCTGCTGGTATGTGGCCGAGCCACCCCCTGTGGACTTCATCTCCACAACAGAGTGACAAATGGTTCCTGGGTTCCCACACAGGTGCTCATGCCAGCATTGCCTTTTTACATTTTTCAGTAAAAAAAAAAAAGAAAAAAAAATTAAATGCTAATACTTTTTTTTGTAAATTCTAAATGTTCGGATTTTTGGTTCACATTGCTTTCCTCTTCAGAAAGTTGAGAGACCGAAACTGATTTAACTTCGTTTTCCAACCCCAAACCAAATAAAGTTCTGCAACCCCGATTGCTCAGATGAAACCTGCCCCCGCGCTCTGGAAGGAGGAGCTGTGCCACTTGAGCCCCGCTGTCCCTCCCTGCTTGGTCACAGCTGGACTGGGAGCAGGTCACTCTCGCCCTGTGGCAATGATTTACTTGGTATTAACCACGATTTTGAGAAAGTGTCCCCAACATTTGGGGGTACTGCATCTATGAATATGCTCTAAGAAAAGCAAAATATTCATGGAAGCATAGAACAATTTTACCTTTAAATAAAAATACTTTATTCATTCCTGACAGGTTATCAAAATGTACATAGTTAACCAAGTAAAAACGGTACTTTGAATTAGTTCAGTAGGGTGTATTTCTGAGCATTTTTATTTAATGTTCAAAGAGTAAAAACAACTTCCACTCTCCCTTTCCACACAGTCCTATCAAGCTGATACTATACCTGCTTCACACGGGACATATAAACAAGTACATGGGCTCCAGGCCGTCTCAGAATGCACATTTTCACTAACACCTAAAACAAAGGAGGCTATAACATTTGGTTACTTTTCTTTGCCCAAAACTTTCAGACACATTTACTCCTCTTCTTATGTTGTATAACTTGGTAAATGGCAGAAAGAATACAGCACGCGACTTGTATTAATCTAAACACACACGCACACACACACACACAGAAGATAAAGTGCAACACAACAGAACATGTCTGCAACATTCACTTTCTCCAGCTCTACAGAAGGGGCTTCCAAGTAAAGGGAAAGCACGCTGTTCTGGAGTGCACAGACAGCACCTCATCAGGGCAGTCCGTGTTTTCACGCTGACATTAGATTGAAAATCCTGTTTGTTTTTGCTTCCCCTGTGGCTTCTCTTACTCTCAGTGAAAGTTTTGAAGCTGTGATTCTTCTTAAATCTTGAGAAAAATCAACTCCCAAGAGCTACACAAACAGTGCTTTAAGAGCACTCCAACGTTGTTTCGGTACTCTATGTTGTGAAAGGGGGTTTCCGAAGATGTTTTGTCTGTAACAAGGAGGATTATGGTCACTTGAATAAAAGTAAGCATTCCACTAACTTGGCAGCGAATGCTTTAATGACCTTTGACACCAGCCAACAAACATTTCTACAGGCAAATACCGAACTAGCCCTAAGATGTCAGAAGTTTTTGGTTGTGTGTTTTAACATTAAATTATCTAACTAAAAATGCTTTTGTTCCTGAGATGAGCACAAGAAAATTAAATGAGTTCCCTCTGAAGTTGCCGTGGGACACAAAGGTCCTTGTTTCCACCTTGCTTCTCTTCGCAGAGCTGCGTCGGGAACATCAGTCCTCACCGTGGCGCCATTTCTGTGATTCATCTTGCCGGACGTCTGGTCTGATCTGGTTTCTCATGCCGCCTAACACGTTGGATGTTGCTTCCGTGGCAACAATCAGAGGTTTCACCACTGCAGGGGGGATCTGGCGCAGGACCTCACCCACAGCCCCAGTGACCCCTCTGCTCTCATGTTCTCGAGCCGCCGTCTCGTAAATGGTGTGCGCGGTGTCAGCGATGCCCTGCAGCATGAGTGGAGGGAGGGAGGGAGGAGGATGCGGATCACCGGCCGGAGACTAAACGACCCTGTGCTCTCGGCACTCTTAACAGTATGTTTGTCACAACACCAAAAACAAAATGAACGAACAAAACCCTGCTTTTGAGATTACGTAGGCTAATTATCATATAACAAAATTCTAATTATAAGGGACAGGAAATTATTATCATTTAGTATTTCGTTGCAACATAAATGAGTGGAAAATGTAGCTAAACCACAATTTCACACAGGGAGGCTTACAGAACTATTTAATGATCTAAGAGTGGCTTTTCTGGCACAATTAATCACTCCAGTTAAATCAACTTGGCAAATGAAGCTTGAGCACAGACAGTCACTAAGGGACTGTGGTGATAATTCTTCTGATACAACACTAAAGAATTTCATTCCACTAAGCTCTAGAAAATTATTTAATTTGTTTTAAATGACTATGTATTAGAAAAGATATCTGTGGAATATTCAATTAACATGAAAGCCCAAATAGAACATCTTTGGGGGTTAAATAGAAAATTCCGAGAAGGGAGAGCAGGAACCTGTTGCATAATCATTAGAAACAAAGCTTCTGGAGCATTTCCATTTTCTTCTCACCATTTAACATTAAAATGATCATGGCTGGAGATGGATCTTTGCAATGGAAGGGAACCAGGAGATGGAGGTAGGGAATTACGATGCATTGCATCCACCACCTCCACACAATGAATGTAATCATTAGGTACTGCAGACATGCACTAATGAATTTAAAATAATTATGATTGCTGAGTCAGAGGCTGAATGTATAAATGTACACAGCAGCTAAAGTGATAAACTTCACATGAGCTAAATCTCTGCCATTTTACTCAGAACCCCCTGGGGACACAAGGCACCATCGCACTGACAGCTTCAGGGACAGGTGCAGCTTAAAGGGACTTTGGGTTCTCTAGGGAAATCTCAACCAGAATCTAGCTTTGGCAAGCTAACGAAGTATTGTTTCTATCTACTGCACCAAGCAAAAACATCTAACACCATGGGCAAACACACACACACACACGCGCGCGCGCGCACACACGCACACACACACACACACACTCACACAGGACGGGGAAAAATAAAAGAAATTTAAGTGCTATTTTAAAAGGGTCTATAACACAATCACCAGTAGGAGGAACTGTGAGAACAAGGAAAACCTAACCATTTACACTGATCCATACATCATCTCCAAACCCTCTCTGCCTTCTCCTCCCTATTCCACCAAGGATAAACAGGTATTAGTTTATTACGGTATAATGATTAACAGCACCAAGAATGGAGACATGAAAAAATAAATAAATAAATAAAAATTAAAAAAAAAAAAAAAAGAATGGAGACATGGAAGTAAATTTAAATTCCAGCCTCGTCACATAGCTAACTGCCTATTTCCTTCAGTGTCTGTCAGAATTAAATGGCATAATTCGTCTCCGGAGGGCGGCGCTGCTTGGAAGACTGTGTGTCCAGTGAAGAACCCCTGGGTACCTACTACCTTGCTCACAAGGAACTGCCTCCCACTGAACAGAATTGGGCAAACTCAGGGTCAGCAAATTTTCTGTAAAAGGCCAGGTGCCAGAGATTTGTGGACAAGAAAGTTTTTCACATTTTTTTTTCTTTTTCTAATTGTTTATAACTATAAAAACCATCACCAGTTCAAAGGCTCATTATGATAGTTAATTTTGATTGCTAGCTTGACTGACCTGAGAGGCAACTAGGGGATTAGTAAAGCAACTAAGGGCGTGGCTGGCTGAGCTGGAGAGGCATGACACTGAGTACCATGTCTGGTTTCCTGTCCCTTCCTCGCTGGTGCTCTTCCCCTGGCTCTCCTTCCACACCGCCATGAGGTGAGCAGCTCTGCTCGGCTACATCCTTCCACCAGGACCCCTGCCTTGGGGGCCAGCTGAACATGGACTGAATCCTCTGGAACTGTGAGCCAAATAAGCCTCTCCTCCTTGAAGTTGTAGGTGTCAGGTATTTTGTCCCAGCTATAGGAAAGCTGACCAATACACTCATCCAAAAGCAGGCATGGGTCAGATGTGACCTACAGGCTAGTCTGCCAACCCCTGATCTAAAGGATGAGCTCTTTGAAATACTTGTGACTTTCTCTCCACTTGCTACATATTAACAGCCAAATCGTCAGCTAATATGAAATCCAAATTTAGTCTACCACATACTCTCCTCACCCTCCACTCCTACACTTTTCTTGCTGAGTTTTAGAGAAGAACTAAACTTTGGATTCAGTTCTCTGGGCTCCAATCCTGGCCCCACCACCTCCTGGCTACAGCCCACTGGGGAGCTGCCATCGTGGGGAGCTGTTTCCTCATCCGCAAGCTGGGCACATCGCTGGTCTTTAAGGTCACTGTACATTTGGCACAAAACAAGCACCTCAATATTCATGTTAAATGAATACAGTTAGTAACTCAGGCAAGCACCTTGCAAACACCCCATGTCAGAGTGCTATGCTGGTGTGCTGTCAGCCGGCCCTGCTATGCCTTGAACTCCAGCGTTCGTTTTCCAAATCTCATTTCTGACATGTCTGTTGGTAACTGGACCAAGCCTGAGGAGCAGGTCTGTCTGTCTAGTAACTCTCTTTACTCTCCCCACAAAATCTCTTTCTTTAAAAAGTTGGCCTCTGGTCTTCCCTTTAAATACCCACTCATACAGTTCTTGGCTCTACCTCTCAGAGGTCTTCCCACAGATGTAGGGGCAGAGAGACTATTTTTGTCAGGTAAAGGACTGACTTACATCCTTCTGTCATCTGAATATGACTGAGAAAATATCTTTAATGAAATCCCAAAACATGAGTCATAAACAGAACAACTGCCAGCTTCCTTGTGCCATATTAGAAAAACGCCAAGATAGTTGAAGCCAGAGGATTCCCCCAACGACACTGAGAGAGACCCGGGTTCACTGGCACAGCTATCAGAGAGAAAGTTAGCAATGCCGAATGAGTGTCAAGATCCCCAGTTACTCCTCACCAGTTCCAACCTACAGAACTTCTTGCACATCTGAACAGAGACATGGAGATGAACACTCCCCATAGCAGTGTTTCACAGGAAAAATGGAAACTCAATGTCCGTCAACAGCAAAGTGTGGAAATTACAGTGTCCCTCAATGAACTACTATAAAAACCACTTAGGGGTTGGGGATTTAGCTCAAGTGGCTGTTCGCTTGCCTGGCAAGCGCAAGGCCCCGAGTTCGATCTCAGCACTCCCCCACCAAAAGACCCACTTAAATTAGACTACATGTATCAACATGGATACATCTTGAAAGAATAAGTTGTGGAATGATATAATACCATTTACATAAAATATAATCACTGGTATGTTTTGTTTGCATACTTAACAAAACTATAACAACATGTACAGAAAAAATATGTGCCACCTTCAGGATAATGAGGGCATGGAAATGGGATCAGGCTGGGTGACTGACCTGTGGATTCTTGAACAAATCTGAGGTAAACAGAACAAGGAATAACGTGTTAAAGGCTGACAGGTGTGTCTTCACCATTCCCGCACACTTCTGAGGTGCAGAAAGTCAGGCTGCCTGCCCCGTCGCTGCGCTGTAGGGGAGCCCATCTGTCATAACTGAGCCTCTTCCCTCACTACACACAGACACATCGCATGCTACCAGGGCAGGGAAGCACCCGGGTGAGTTGGGGCTTGTTGCTCAGTGTTCACGCACCTCCTTCACCACGCTGTAGGCCTTGGCCATGCCTTCCCTCAGGTCCACTGGCTGGTGGGCTAAGCGGTGATGAACAAACCTTTTGGCCTTCTTGGGCTCGATAGAAAGGGTACCAGGAGACACCATGTCATAAGCGGTCTCTGCTGCCGCCTGGGTGGGTTTGTCAAAGGGAGACAGGAATTAGAAGGCAGCCTGGAGAGCTGTGCATCAGCATGTTAGCAGCATACTTCCTGCAGGGAGGGAGGAAGCACATACCCTATACAATGATTCCACAGTTCACAAGAGTCTGACTTTTATAACAAGATCATGGAAGCTAAGTTGAAAACTCTTACTGGGTTGAGCCGTCTTATTCAGTCCCTTCTTCTGTCCCCCGAGAATACCTAATGTTTCCATGTCAATCTATGCAGCTTAATTCGTAAAGGAACAAACCTTCCAGTATTTAACTGGGTAAGCTTTCTTAAATTTAGCTATGATTTTTCCATACAGACTGGTGAAATAAATCCTCTGCTAATTTAATGGTTATTATTTACCTGAGATAGATAGGTAAATTTGATACTATAATTTCACTGATTTATTCTACTACTTATTTAGTAAGTAGACACATAAGCAATAAAACAAGCATAATATTAAATCACTGTAAATAAAATATCTACTCTCAACACTTTGCATATTTTCAGTGTTGTTTTCAAAATGAAAGAGCCTAAACATGTGCAGTGGCTCCCTCTGTCTGGACAAGGCGGGCTGGGAAAGATACCTGTATCGTCTGGACCACCCGGCTGGTGAGCTCCAGAGCAGCCATTGCTGTGGAGGTGCCGAAGGAAGCGGCGCCCCTCTGGAAGCCTCTGACGATGCGGCCATCCTTCCGGTACTGCTCTATTGGCAGCCAGACCAAGTCCTTCAGGCCTTGCACTACAACAGTCAACACACAGAAAGCAACTTCACTCCTGGAGTGTCCTAACTCTGGAGTTCTTAACCTCAAAAAGGAGGCAAAGTTTTATGGGTACCAATAGACATATAGGTTTTCTGGGAAAATGCTGCTCACAAAGACTGTCAAGGGTAGTCCTAACTGTAAAAGGGTTAAAAGGCGCAAACTTACCTAACTGCACCAGTGAATGCATAGGTCCGACTCCTCCCAGGATCCCTGGGAGCTGGTTCTTCTTAATGTCAGTGAGCCATTCCGTGATTGCATATGAGAATAACTTGTCGACGCCTAACAAACTAGAGCAAATCACTATTAGTACAGAGAAATAAGAAATACATTTATACAGTTTTTTCTTACTTAAAAGAAAATTTATAAACTACAAGGACAAACTGTTGTAGATGTTCCCAAAACAGCCAATTCAGCCCAATCTGAATCTTTCTCTCTCTATAGGTAGATATAAACAAATATGTAAGGTTAATTTTCTCAAGGCTTAAATAGTATATGTGTCACTTCACTGTTCTTTTGTTATTTTTTATTTTTTTGGGTGCTGGAGATCAAACTCGGGGCCTCGTGCTTGCTAGGCAAGTGCTCTACCACTTGAGCTAAATCCCCAAACCCCTCCACTGTTCTTATTTCTAGAACATTTAAGTCTCTGGCAGAGGATTAACCCAAAGTCTACAAGTAGCCACTAATTGCTACTAAGAACCATGGCCTTGAGAACTTCCAGTTCTCACTGAAAAAGCTGATTTACAATTTTAGGAAATTATTAAGAATATCCTAAACTGTAGCTATTTTTGAAAGACACTATTCAAACTACTTCTCCCTCAGAATAAAAGTGACCCCTAATCAGTAGGGATCTTCTGAAAATGAGCTCTCTGCAGACAACACTATAAAATAATGCAATTCCGTACACAAGCTAAGACTCCATTTTTAACTTGTAAACTAGCATCAGTAACCTCACCTTGAAGTATCATATGATAAATCAATTTACCCGTGCCGATAGAAGAGTCTCTTCAGCTTTAGCTCAGAGCAGTTTAACTGGGCCAGGCCAATCAAAATTCCAGCTAATGTTCCCTTTAAAACAAAAACTCTGCATTAATCTGTAAGCTAAGAAGTCAATGCTGAACATAAGAGGTTATTTGAAAAAAATCAATACAATATTCATTAATGAAGCTAAAATACTTGAGTTGGTTACAGGAAAAAAACATGTATTTTACAATATCTACAACTCGATATATACCAAATTATGGTACTTAAGCAAATGGCATTTAATTTATAAAAGCAAAATTAAATTTAAAAACCTTACACTTCATACACACACACACACACACACACACACACACACACACACACACAATGACAAAGCAAAGTTTAAAATAGTTTGAGTCTATTAGGGGAAAAAATTAGACAATTTTATAAAGTGTAGTTTTGCAAAGTTTCCAAACCTGATCCATTGATACGTGTTTGCCATGATAATCAAGTCGAATAGGAACTTCTGATGTGAATCTGAATTCTCTGGAGATAAACAAACGATGAGTTATTTATATTCAAAATTGCTGATCATTGAAATTAGATACAAATTAATTTGTTAAACTGGAGAATAAAAAGAAAACCACAAAATAAATTGTGAATATCTTATGGCTCAAGTAAAAGACAGTATCTTTTAGCTCTACCTTTTCTTCAGGGTAAGATAACAACTAAACAAATGTTAGTCATTTGATAATTTTATTTAAACTCCTGACAAAAAATTTTTTTAATTTATTAAATAATGTTTATTCTTAGAAAAATTTATTTTGGCAAATATGTATCCCCAATTGATAGAGTACAAATTAATAAACGTGACCTTCAAGATTAGACCAGTCAATATAACCATTACCAAGCAGTCAGAAAGAGAGCAGGTAAAGGGGTTATTTTCACTACTACCACTCAGGGTTCTGGACCCTCCTGGAGAACACAAATGGTACCTATAAGCTAGTTTCAATATTTTAAATAGCCTAATGTAAGTAGCAGGAACTACACAAGCCCTTCTTACATATGTTAAAAGTGTCAAGGCGGGCGCAGTGGCATGTGCCTGTAACCCCAGCTATTTGGGAGGCTCAGGCAGGATACTTGGAGAGTCCGAGGCCAGCCTGGGGAACACATCCCATTTAAAAAAAAAAAAAAGGTGTCAATGTTTTTCTTTTTAGGCCTAAGTTTAGGTAAACTGAATTGGCAGTTTGTATGCAATTAATACAAAATAAAATTCAAATTCTTGGGAATGTAAAAGAGAATTAAAATGTGTTATGTGCATGTATCACTCCTCATCATAAATACAATTGTTATATACTATAGACACGCACTAATAAAAATAAAAATTAACACATTCTCCCTTGGCTTGAACCACCAGTGGTGCATGTGTGACTGTCCCATCCGGCAGCCTGTACTACCCAATGGCTCTGTCCCATCTTGCCCAATGGGACAGTCATGCAAGTCCAGAGCTGCTCAGCATGAAGTCATATGAATTATGGTCACTTCGTGAACATGTTAAAAAAATAAACACATTTTTCATAGAAAATACAAAATACAAAAAATACAAAAAAATCATTGTGGAAAAACAAGATGCTATTATTTTAGGGTGAAAAGGATTAGAATCACCAAAGATCATCTATCACGGGTTCTTTCCCATTCTTATAGTTTATCATCTTTCTACATCTATCGTCATCACTATACAAGACATTTAAAACATGATGACACTTTCAAACAGTCCCACCCCACTTCCCACCATACCCTAAGGTCTGACCTCAGAGACTGGAGGGAAAGACAGAGAAATTGGGGGCCCTAGATGTCGACAGGGGAGAGGTAGAGAAAACCAGGGAAGGTAGCTAATTGTCCTTTACGACAAAGGGAGTTGTGTTCTTTATCTCCTCTCTTTTCATTAATGCCTAGACTCTACCCCCTGCCCCCACCAAGGGCCAGGAAAGGAAGAAGACGGGAAGAGTGAACAGGTCTGGAAAGCAGGCATAGCTCCCATACAGCCAGCTGGGCAGGACTGCAGCAGACGGCAGCAGTGAAGACACTCAGGCTTCCTGACAGTGCTCACGTAGCCTAGGAGGAAAGGGTCAGGAAAGACATGACGGGGACAGAGAAGAGCAGACGCAGAAAACTGGGAAGGAAATTCCTAGTAGGCAAAAGGCAGAATGGCAAAGTTGAGGTGTGCAAAAAGGCAAAAGGATGACATCACATTTGGGGAGGTACAAACACATCATCACGATGACTTGGGAAGAGTGGGACAGAGAAAGGGAGGAAAGATGCTAGGAAGAAAAGAGAATTTCTGCCACAGGTTCAATAGAGAGATGAATCCTGAACTGGGTTACAAGTACAGGTGAGGAGTACAACTTAAGTGGGGACCACATGCAAATCATCCAGTTAATTATGTGGCAAAGCAAAAAGCTGATGTAACCTCACAACTACCCATATACTTATACACTATGGAACGATCCTCAAAACCCCAAATAACTTCATTTACTAACAAAATTCAATTATTTACCTAAAAAACACAGGCTGATCACTAAATGATGCTTCTTCAGCTGAGAATTCCTTTTCTTCCAGTCCATTAGCCACCTCTACTGAATTGGCACTATCGTTTGGGGAAGGTTGTTTTGGCCCAGGGAAAGAAATAACTAGATTTGGCTCCTTTGAGGTGTTATAATGCCTTGGCAAACTGCAGGTGACATCGGCTCCAGGGGACTTTTTCACTGAAATGGAATGTGCACATTTGAAAAACCAGGCGTGTTTCTTTGGAGCAGCAGTTTAAATCAATCAGTTTAATTTGTTTTGCTACATTTCAAATAATAAAAACAATACTCATCACAGAGAAAATTTGCTTCTACCTTTTAAATTCTCACTTTTACATAAAATCACATTTGTGTTCATTAACAAACACAGAAAACACACACGCACACATATATATGGTGATAAAGATATATATTCTCAAAAAGAACTCACAGTAATCAAAATCAGTGCAAGCAGACAGTCCCAATTTAAGGACGGTTTGACTTAACGATGGTGTGACACTAACTCTGCAATCATGTCAAAGGACTGCGTCCACCGAGCAGAACCACACTTCAAACACTGACTAGCAATATGCGGGCCGACCTCACTTCCTCGGCGGGGCAGAGGCAGCAGTCACAGCTCCACCGCCCTGGGGGTGCTCGCCAGGGCGTGCCGTGGGGCTGCGCTATGACACGAGGCAGGTCAGACATGGTGGGTGCTTTCTGATTTATAGCACTTCCAACTTAAAATGGGCCTCTCAGGACACGCGCCCATCTCAAGTGAAGGTGCCTTTGTTGTTAGGGAAGTTTCAAACTGCATGCGGGAAATACCTTCTGGGTCTGCAGTCAGGAGCAGCTCTACTTCTGCAGAGAGACTTGTGAAGAAATCCTTCAGGAAAAACAGGGCATCCTAGAGTTAGGAGACACCATTATAAGTAAAGGAGAAAAGGACATCTGTTTCTAAAACTGTGAAACAAGTATCCTAGTCTCACATTTTCCTTCTTACTCAAATATACCTATAATTGACTGACTCCTTACTCCGTGTCAGGCAGTATTTCTACTCTTTTTCTGTGTCTATCTCTGTCTTTCTGTCTCTGTCACATACACACCCATCCATTAACTCTCACAACTCAGTGAGAAAATTAACTTACGGAGGTAAACATGGAGAAACAGAGAAATTAAAAATTACAAAGCAAGGAATGATTTCCAAATCAAAGTATCTTTTAATTTTCTTAGAAATACAGCATTCTCATTCTTATTTGGCATTAGTGCTCACTCTTAACTGGTACTGGTAACGTTACTAATAATAACACAGCTCACATGTACTAGATACTTATCCTGTGCCATGAAGTACTTATTGACTTATTTCTGCTTTACCAATATGTTATAATCACTTTAATACATTTTCTTCATTGAACATGATACTCAAGAAAAATGAAATAATCCTTTCAGTGTAGTCGCTTCTGAAATTATGTTCTGTAATTACAAACAAAAACGTTTGGCTGTCTCGATAACACACCTACATTTGCCCATTACTGGCAGCTTCATTTTGCCTTCCTCACTCAAACTAACAAATAAATCTTGGAGGATGTAAAAATTAGATGGCTGAGCCTATCTTCCTTATCTTCTCTTCCATTTAAAAAAATCCTAAATTAATATAAAACATTAATAGTGTACCAAAATACAATGTGAAGGTGAACTACAGGTTCACAATATTTGGTAGCACATCAAAAAGTCTGTCAATTTCCAAGGATCTGATTACTTGCAATCCCATTTATTATAAATACAAATGATGGAGGTGAAAAGAAAATTCCAGAGAACAAAGCATATGGGAGCCAGAGGAAGTTTTAATGTTGGAAATGTTCTGGTTCTGAAGCAGGTAGTGGGTTTGTGGACTGTTATACTTTATACATGATATTCCTGTGCATATTTATAAATTATTTATATCCATGCACTTATTATATATTTTTTAAATTTTATTTTAATGGTACATTTTAGATGTACACAGTGATAACATACATCATAGGGGATTTTTTTTTTTTCTGGTGCTGGGGATCGAAATCATAGGGGATTTGAACCTGTACATATCTTGTTGCTTCTTTTTTTCCCATTCTCCTCCCCTCCCTCCACCCCTCCTCCTTCATTTACAAAAGCTTTGTTTCCATTCTTTTTTCCATTTCTTATTTCACTTGTCCCTCTGTTCCTTTCCCCCTCCCCTTCCCCCCGTTGTTCCCTTTCCCATTGAAACACTTTCTTCCCTTTCCCAATATAATACATTTTAGTCTTTATTTATACTTTCAGTTTCTCACACCAGAGAAACAACGCAGTATTTAAACATGTGTGTCCAATTTATTTCACTTAAGAGTATGGTCTCAAGATGCATCCATTTACTTAGAAATATCTCAAGCTTATCATTCCTTATGGCAGAGTAGTACTCCATTGTATAAAACAACACATTTTCTTTATCCATTCCTCAGCTGATAGGCATTTGGGCTGTTTCCAAAATTTAACTATTACAAACTGTGCACTATAAATATGGGTGTGCATGTATCGCTGTGGTTTGACGCTTTTAATTCTTTTAGGAAGAGACCAAGAAGAGGTATAGCTGATCAGCAACTGGGATCTAATCTTATTAAAAAGCTTTTGCACAGCAAAAGAAACCACCAACAGAGTGAAGAGACAACCCACAGAGTGGGAAAAAATTTTTGCCAGCCGTTCCTTCAACAAAGGACTAACATCTCGAATATATAAAGAACTCAAAAAAAATCAAAACCCCCAAATTTAAAGACCCAATTCAAAAGTGGGCAACTGGGCTGCGGGGAAAAAGGAACCCTCCTGCACTGTTGGTGGGAATGCAGACTGGTCCAACCACTGTGGAAATCAGCGTGGAGATTCCTCAGAAAACTACAACTAGAGGTTCCATTTGACCCAGCTATTCCTCTGCTGGGTATCTTCCCAGAAGAATTAAAATCATCATATCACAGTGATATATGCACAACCATGTTCATAGCAGCACAATTTGTAATAGCTAAGTCTTGGAAACAACCTAAATGCCCAACAACTGATGAATGGCTAAAAAAGATG
>PVJO010023886.1:0-25350 GCA_004026905.1 Hystrix cristata
CGCTCGCACGCACACTCACTCACGTGTGCACGCACAGTGGGACTCGCAAACGCTACTTCACAGCCTGATTTCTCCCACGAGTGCGAGCTTCCCTGATGCCAGCCCACCCTGCCCGTGGGGCCGCTCCTCTGGGGAGCTGCAGGGCTCACTGCACTAACAGGTCGCAGCCTTCTCTTTCACTCAGCCCAGCCTCTCCGTCTTCTGGCCTAATGAGTAAACAGTCCGCCCCTGTGCGCGGGGACAGTCCATCTATGCGCGCGGGGACAGTCCACCCCTGTGCGCGGGGACAGAGACGGTGGTGGCGCTGCGGCAGGAAGACAGTGAGCTGTTCACGGGCGCAGCGCACCCTCAGGGGATGGCGCTGCCTCGGGGGTCTCAGACTTAGCGTGCACGGTGGCTGGTTAAGAAAGGGGACCTCGCCTTATCATGGCAGTTCTCTCCACTCCACAAGAATGCAAGCTCTGTGACTCGGATATCCACTTCTACTTTCCCAAGACAATATCCGCTGGGCTTCAGAAATACCCAGCAACCGAAGACCCCACAAGCGTTGGCTCTCAGTTTCTGTGACTACAGGCAATGCCACGATGTCACAGCTCGGCTACCACCTGGTCATCTGCCATGAGGCTTCCTCAGGTGGGGAAGGGCTTAAACACCCGGGAGCATTATTTAAGAGGAGGGATCTGAGAACCATGTTAAGTAGCTTCAAGGCGAAGCATTGCAAGCTCCATGTAGACGCTTATGCGTACAGCTGATTCTTCTAGCTACGCCTGGCAGCAAATGACCTAGAGATGCGTCAGATACAGAGGCCAGATAAACAAGACACAGAGGAACCGCGTTAAGCTACATGCGCCCCTCACCAGTGTCTAATCAGGAAAACAGAGTTGGCAGCAGGTGATCAGCGGAGTTGGCCGGGATGGTGGCTCTGAGAGCGTGGTGGGGCGAATTCTAGGAACATGAGGAGACCTGGAGGCAGCGGCCATGCAGGTGAGCCCCACGTCGCCAGTGGGCTGTCAGTGACAGGAACCAGAATCCAAACAGGAGCAAGCCAGCCCCCATCGCAGTCACAGCCTGCCAGCCTCCCTCCAGTGCTGCCGAGAGACCGGACTCGGCAGAGGGGGAACGCAGCGTCCAGGGTGCCGACCCGGCACCTCTGGGCAGGACGTAGGAAGGCGGTCAGGTGAAAGACAAGGACTTCGTCACACAAGCAGGCCGGGCACACAGGGCAGGGAGGTGAAGACGAAATTACGTTACTCTCTTCTGTTTATCATGCTTACTTAAACACTGAATGACCCTAGCAGCTGTCTTAAATCCAGGGACTAAATCGGTTCACCCATCAGTGCTTCAAACCCAGGTTTTTTGTTTTTTAATCATTCATTCGGTCCTCTAGCAAGTCTAGACACTAGAAATCTCCAGAGCCCTAAATCAACAGAGTGAAATAATCGCACTGGGTATCGGGTGCACACCCAGCCCGACCTTGCATTTTTGGAAAGATGGTTACATATTTGGAAATGACAACCCGCAAGACCCAGGTGCTGACAGCAAGGTGACGGAATTGCCCTTTAGCATCATCTCTCCTGCTCCCTCCCAGTACTTTACCACTTACCTAAAAAGAGACAAAATAATAGGCTCTTTTGTTTCCAGTACCTATAATGTGCATTTCCAGGTTTGTTTGGGAGTACAGCTGTGAAATCGTTCAGCACTGAAATAATTCTCTTCCTTCCAATTGTGAAGTGTTCTTTGAACGATGTAATTGTTCCCCACTGTGGTTCTTACCGCAGTGTGTCAGCACGCCAATCATCTCTCCTTCTTCCAGCTCTGCTTGTTCCCTGCCGTGTTCACACCCAGAATGAGCCCTTCCAGCTGTTGAAAGATGTCAGCATATTTATATGAACGACTTCATGTTTCCCAGGAAAATTTTCTGAAAGCAAAGAGATCTTGGCCGTATGACGATGGTTCTGTGGAGCTACAGCAGGGCTTGCATTGGTGTTTGCTTTGGGGTCACAATAGTATCTGGGACTGTATTTCGAATGGCACATATGAGCACAGAGTGTCGTTTTCTCCTGAGTGGGCTTTGGTCCAATCCATTCCATTCAGTAGAATAAGCATATAACTCGGACTCTTTTCTGGAAATGAGAAACTTGATCTCATGGCAGGTTTCTCCAAGAGACTTAAAGATATTGATGATGGCAATGTTTCTGGCCAGCATAGATTTCCCAAATATTGTCTGATACTTCAAACTTCTCTTTGTCTTGAGTTTGCCTGTCTGTTTCTCTAAGATTTTTGAAGATATTGAAAATTACCCTTCACTAAAAAGGGAGTCTCATCAAGACTCTTGATTGGAATTTTTAAACCACTTGTTGTGGGTCAACTCATAGCCTCCGAAAAGACATGCTCAAGTCCCTGGTATTTGTGAATGTGATCTTGTTTGAAGTCAGGTTTGGGCAGATACAGTGAAGATGAATGTTAAGAAGAGGTCATGCTGGAATGAGGTGGAGCCTTAATCTAATACAGCTTCTGACCTGACAAGAGGGGAAGGGAGGGGAGAGGGAGGGGAGGGAAGGGAAGGCGAGAAGACACTAAGGGAAGACGACCATGGGAAGACAGAAGCAGAAACCGGCGGTGGGTGAGGGAAAGACTGGGGCTACCAAAAGCTAAAAGAGGCAAAAGGAACTTTTTTCCTAGAGTTTTCAAAGAGGGCACACTTCCTCCAAAACCTTCCTTTTGGGCTTCCGGTCTCCAGAACTGAGAGAATAAATTTCCGTTGTTTTAAGCTACCCAATTTGTAGTTATTTTTGTTACAGCAGCTGCAGGAAATTAATACATCTTCCAAATCTACCACATGAAATTCCAACACTCTCTGCTTGTAAGTTAGTGCCTTCAGACTAGTGAGCTCTTCCCGTCTGCGCAGTGGGATGCAGGATGCTGAGACTCCTTGGCGAACACACCTTTGCAAGCACTGCCTGGTAACTGGGGACCATCTCAGAGGCTGGTGCAGCATCCAAGTTTTCCTCGGTGGTGCAACACTGGAGATCTTGCACTCTCCCCCTAAGCTGGGTTACTGTAGCTAAAGAGAAAAGTCAAGAAGCGAATGATAGACTCTTTACCCTATTCGATAAACACTTCCCCATCCTCCTGGATTCACAATCTTATATCTCAGTTCTCTACAAGTTCGTTCTGCTATAACAAGCAGAGTCCCCAGGGTGTGCGGGTGGCCTCTCTGATGAAGAGGTTTCTTTAACTCTGGGAGAACACTGTCTCCAGGCTGGCCCTAGTATGCGTGCGCCCTAGTTTCCCAGAATTCGCGTTACTCTGAGTACCATCCCTCTCTTGATGTGCTAACCCTCCGTTACCAGATAACCCCTTATCTTTGCATCTTTATCAGCAGCTGCACCATAGAATTTCCTAACTCTATTTCTGTGATTTCAAAATTAAGTTTACACCAATATTGATGCTTATTGTATCGGTGGACTTAAAAGATGGTCCTATTCAAAAGTTTTCTTCAAAATCACATCTTTAAAAAAGAACACTAAAATCCACTTATAGAAAAGCAGAATAAAATCTTTATATTGACATTTAAACATTTAAAGATACCAAGGATAATTATTGCTGGTATGGATTCACATCTGTTAATCAGTTTCTCAGCTGTCATTTGTCACTGATACTTTTCTGAAGAATATATTTATTTAAGTATTTCCAGCCTTTAGCCTGCAAACCAAAGTTGCACACTAGGACTGATAAACTTGGAACAGATCAGTCAATTAACTCTTCTGGTAATCAGTAGTTTTGTGTAAATAAGCTCTCTGTACATATGAAGTATTAGATAAGTTCAGAGCATGTTTGCTATAGGTATAATATTCTAAATTTAATTTTCCAAGTTAAAATGTATAAATATCAAGCTAAACGTTTCCAAATGTACTTTATTTTTGTCTCTACTGAATACTTTTCTCCAACAAATATTTTTCCAAGACAAAATTGATTAAATAAATTTAGCTCTGATGTCCCTGAGTGAATCATTGAATTTAAATACTTCAAAAGCATAGACTTTAGTTTCAATCCTTTCTGGTAAAGGATGTAAATATGTCTAATTAAAAGCAGGAATGCTATCAAATTATTCTTCAAATAATCAACATATTCCCAAACACAATTATAAGACTTAAAGATTAAATCTTGACAAAGGAATCAGACACATATACACTGAAATGGGAGAAATAAAATCATCCCTATTTGGAGATTACATAGTTATCTACATAGACAATTCAAAAGAATAGACAAAGAGAGCGAGAGAATTATTAGAAGAAGTCAGCTCAGCAAGGTAGAAGATATAAAATAAACAAGCAAAAATCAATCACATGCATATTTACAAATAAAAGTATTTGGGAGCCAAAATGTAAAACACAGAACTACTCATAATTGCTCCAAAGAAAATGAAATATTTAGGTATAAATCTAACCAAACATCCGTATGCAGAAAATTATAAAATGCTGATGACAGAAATCAAAGGAGATCTAAGTACAAGCAGAGACATACTGTGTTTTCAGGTCAGAAAACTCACCATAGTAAAGATGTCAATTCTCTCCAAATTGATATATGGGCTAATGTAACTCCTATCAAACTCCAAGTAAGATTTCTTTGTAGACACACGCAGGCTTATTTTAAAATTTATGGGGAAAGTCAAAAGACCTACGATAGCTAAAACAATTTGAGAAAGAAAAATAGAGTGGGAGGAATCACTGTACCTGACATTCAGGCTTACTATACAGCTATACTGATTGAAACAGTGTGCTGTTGGCAGTGAGACTCATAGACCAGTGGGATAGAATAGAGAACCCAGAAATAAACGCACACAAATATGCACAATTGGTTTTTGACAAAGGTGCAAAGAAACTCAGTGGTAGAATAACAAGACCATCAGTGCAAGAGCAGCTGACAAACACAGACAAAAAAAGTGTACCTCCTATCTACACCTCACAAAAATTAACTCAAAATGCATCGTGGGTTTAAGTTAAAACATAAAACCATAAGACTTTTAGGGAAAAATAGTGACTCTTTGGGACCTAGGGCCAGGCAAAGAGTTTGCAGACTTGTCCCCTAAACAATCCATGGAAGGAAAAAATGATAAATGAAAATTCTGCCAACATCCCCTCTCATAAGAAGATAAAAGGCAGGCTTACAGATTGTAGACTGCACAGCCAACAAAGTTCTTTATATCTAGAATATATAAATAGCTCAGGGTTGACAATAAAAGAAAAAAGTCTTATTAAAAATGGGCAAAATACATAAACGGACATGTCAGTAAAGGACATATAGATGGCAAATGAGTGTATGAAAAGATACTCAACACCATTCGCCACTGAGTGGGAATACACAATAACCACAATGCAACATCGCTACACAACCATGAGAATGGCTAAAATTTTAAAAATAGTGAAAACACTAAATGCTGAGGAGGATGACGTGAACTTGGACATTTATCTTTGCTTGTGGGAATGTAAATTGGTACAGCTACTCCAGAAATTACATTGGCAAATTATTTTAAACCTGAACAAGTACCCACCATACAACTGAGCAGTTGCACTCTTGGGAATTTATCCCAGAGAGATGAAAATTATGCTCACATGAAAACTTGTTTATGAATGTTCGTAGCAATTTTATTCAAATTTTTGAAACACTGGTAACAAGCTAGATGTCCGTCAATGAGGAAACCGTTAAATAAATTAGTACATTGAGTGTTTCTACTACTTAGGAATGGAAAGGAACGAACTATTGATATACAAAAGAACCTGAATTGATCTCAAAAGAATTATAGTGAGTGAAAAAAGCCAATTTCAAAAGGTCACAAACTGTATAATGGTTACATAACATCCTAGAAGAGTCTTAAAATGACAAAATTGAAGTGCTTGCCAAGGATTAGAAATGGGGGATGAAGAAGTAGGCATAGCCCATGAAGAAGCAGTTGAGAGGAGAATGGGGGCAATAGAGTAGTTCTGTATTGGGATGAAGGTGGTGGCAACACGAAGCTTCGCATGTAGTACAATGTGTAACACTACACACAAGTAAGTTCGCACAGTAAACTGCAGAGACCCAAACATTCTCTGTGGATTACTGATGTTGACTTCCTAGTTTTGATACTGAGCTAGAGTTACATGCGATTTTACCGTTGAAGGAACAGGGGTGAAACTACTACAAAACACTCACATGGTTTTTATGAGACTTCTCTGAATCTATAATTATTTCAAAGTGAAATATTTAAACATAGTACTGGCATTATATAGATTAATGAAACAGAAGAGAGAACCCTGAAATAAACCCATGTATTTTCAGCCAACTGATTTTTGACAAGGCAACAGGATCATGCATTGGAGAGAATCCCTTTATTAAGTGGTGCTGGGAGAACTGGACATCCACATGCTGAAGAATGAAACTAGACCCCTATCTATCACTATATGCAAAAATCAATTCAAAACAGACCAAAGATTTAAATATAAGATGTAAAACTACTAGAAGAAAACATAGGGAAAATACCACAGGACATTAATCTGGACAAAGTGTTTTGGATAAGATTTCAAAAGAATAAGTAATAAAAGGAAAAACTGACAAATGGGATTGTATCAAGCTAAAAAGCTTCTACACTGCAAAGGAAATAATCAACAGAATAAAGAGGAAAACCAACAAAATGTGAGAAAATATTTGGGCACTACTGATCTGCCAGAGAATTAATATCCAGAATATATACAGTACTCAAACAATTCAAAAGCAATAGAAAAATAATCTAGTTTTTTAATGGACAAAAAGCTTGAGTAGACATTTCTCAAAGAAGATGTAACAAGTGAATGAAAAAAAATGAACCACATAATTAATTACCAGGAAAATGCAAATCAAAGCAAATGAGATAACATCTTACCACAGTTAAAAGGGCTAGCATCAAAAACACAAAAATCAACTCTGGCAAGCATGCAGAAACAGAAGAATTCTCATACACTTCTAGCACGAATATACCCCATTATGGAAAATGGTGTGGAACTTCTTCAGAAGTTCTGAAAATGTTACTACCACAGGACCCAGGAATCCCACTGCTATGTGTGTATCCAAAAGAAATAAAATCAGTCTGCTGAAGAGACATCTGCATTCAAATGCTTATTGCAGCACTATTCACAATAGTCAAGATATATAATCACCCTAAATGTGTACTGGCAGATGAAAGGATAAAGAAATGTGGCATATATTCACAATGGAATACTATTTGGCCATAAAAAAAAAGAATGAGGTTTTCTCATTTGCAGCAAAATGGATGGAAGAGGAGGGCATCATGTTACATGAAATAAACCTGGCACAGAAAAACAAACACAACATATCATCATTTGTATGTGGAAACTAAAAGGGTGTCCTCAAACAAGTGAGGAGTAGCTGGGCATGGTGGCTTATGCCTATACTCCCAGCATTCTGGGAGGCTGAGGTAGAAGGACTGAAAGTTCAAGTCTAGCCCAGGCAATTTAGCAATTTAGTTTGACCCTGTCTCAAAATAATAAAAAACAAGAAGTGCTGGGGATGTAGCTCGGTGCAAAGCCCCTGGATTGAATCCTCAGTACTAGAGGAGAAGGAAGAAGAAGAAGAGAAAGAAGAGGAACAGGAGAAGGAAGAGGAGGAGGAGGAAAGAGAGAGTATAATAGGGGTTACTAGAGTCTAGGAAGGATGTGGGAAGGGGGATGGAGAGAAGAAGGATTAACAGGTACAGCTGGATAGGAAGAGTAACTTTTAATGTTCTATAGCACAGTAGAATAAATACAGTTGATAACAATTTGTTATATACTTAAAATAGCTAGTAGAGAAGATTTTGAATATTCTTAAGTGTTTTAGCTAATTTCCCTTTGCTGGGACAAAATACCCAATATCCAAAACTCAAAGGAGGAGAGGCTTATTCGGCTCACTGTTTTCGGGGGTTTGGTCCATGGTCAGCTGGCTCCAAGGCAGAAACATATTGTGGAAAGGCCTGGTGGAGGATAGCTGCTCAACCCATCGCAGCCTGGAAGCAGAGAGAAGGAGGATCTGGCAACAAAAATACCCCTCCTGGGTCACATCCCCAGGGGCCCACCTCTAATCAGGCCTGACCTCTAACAGCACATTCAGACTTGAACTCATCTATGGATGAATCTACCCATGAGTGTAGCACCTCCATGATGCAATCACCCACCACACACAAGAGACTTTATGGGACACTTTAGATCTGAACCATAACACCAACATAAATAAATAATCAATGTTTGATGTGACAGATAAGCCAATTACCCTGACCTGATCACTACATACTGTATACATGTATTAAAAGGTCCCATATTCAATTGCTATGTGTTGATTAAAAAAGGAAAGGCATATCAAAAACAAAGTTTTAAAAAATTAAGTCATGTACACAGTTTGGATTCTCATTCCCACAGGCAACATATGAATGATTGAGTTTCCCCACAGCTTCTCCAGCATCTGGTAGTCACTGTTCTTTATTGTCACTATCCTGGAAATTTTAATTTTTCTCTTGCTTTTGGAGGGATAAATTTCAATGCCTTCCTGCTTTCAAGCTGTATTTTAAATCATTCCTTTTTTTTTTTGCTAGCTGTAGAAGTATTCTTGTATCTTATTGAATAATTTAAAGTTTCCCAGTTGATTTTTTTAAATAACCAAAATTTAAAGAGCTTGAGTACAAAAATCCAATATTACTGTAGGACACTGAGGTTGATCTATAAAGTAGTTCAATAGTTTAAACATTTTTAGGACCTAGTTGACAGGAAGTAGAAGGTGCACCTCCATATTCAAATATTTTATTGTATTCAACTTAAGCTTCATAAGAGATTTTAATTCAGTTAACTGGCTGAGTGACTATAGATCCAAAATTCTAAAACCCACAATGTCTGTGCTAATATGTAGACTATCACATTTTCTTTGAACATCGGGGTATCCAAGCTCTGAAGCCTGCTGGAGAAACATCAGAGTTTATTGCTGGTGTCTCCAAATCAATGATCGCTTCTAGAATCCACATCAGATACCAAAGATCACCTGAGTGGCCTTAGACTCTGTCATTAGAGTGAAGGATTCAACTTTATCAGACAAAACTTTTCCAAGAAGCCGGCTTTCAGAAAATGTCAATGTGTTCACCTGAAGAACCACACGGACTTCACCAGCGAGCCTGCATTGCCCAAGCTCACAGTGTAAACGGGATCAGCCTATAACGATTAAGGAAGGGAAATGGCCCAGTTCCTGGTCTCACCTCTGCATATGGTGGATAAAACAGAAGTGGAGCATTATTTGGCTTGTTAAATAACATGGTCCCCCTTGGACACTTTCTCTAGTCTCCTTAGCAAGGGCGACGAGGGCCCGTGACGTATTCACAAGGCTGATGCAAAGTGCATGATTTCAACTGTGGAGGTCAACTCTGCCACATCCAGTGCCCGACTCAGGAAGCAGACGCAAAAGGGCTTTCATCCCCCCTGCCCTTGAATCTGGCGGTTTTCATGCACAGAGCTGGCAGCCTTCAATTCAGTGAATGAAAGAAGTCAGAGACTGTTCTTGGTAACAAACTGGAAGGGATTTATGGTATTTGTCACCAGACAATAGCTTTATGAAGCTGATCTCTAGCAATTAAAGATGCCATAGCCTTGATCATAGGAAGACAAAGGTGCCTATTGTTTTAAAGATGAACATTGAGCATCGGCTAGCAATCCTGGAACTTCAGATAAAATCACACTCTAAGAGTATCAAACTGCCTGAGGACGGAGTCAGGCACCAGGCTACTGCAGGATGCTTTTTTCTTGTTGAAGAAGGCAGGTAAGAACTCCAGATTGGTTCAGCAGTGCTGCTGGGGAAGTTGCTGCTATTGAAATTCAAAACGGGAAAAGGGAAGTCACTTACATGTGATGAAGAATAGCTAATTTATACAAATACCCACACTTAATTCTCAAACACTTCAAGGATGAAGAATTAGCTCATGTAATATTGAAGCCAAGGTCACAGAACACCTTTGGCTAGAATAGTTTGTGCGGTACCAACAAGATCAAAATTCAGTGTCATAATTAGACTCTCTTCCCTGAATAAATATTTGTCTGGCCTTCTCACTTTAGTCCAGAGTTAGGAAGTACTGGGTACCATGAGTAAACAGAACTTTTGGAGACCTGTTATCACAGGCTTCCATTCCTGCTTTAAACTCACCCTTGAGACGCCTTCCCCTCCTTGGATTAAATTGTTTAATATCGCTCCAATGAGCACAAAGACAGAAGCTGACATATTCCAAGAAGCACAGATTAACCATGGTTTAGTTCAACTGCACCCTTTCTGTACCTAGGGAAAAACTCATTTGGTTTATGATCTACCACCTTATAGTGATTTTTATAGTCACTCCCAAAACTATCAGTGAATCGACACCACTTATAAGACAAGGAGACTATATTTCCCCAGACTATTTTTCTCTGACTCTCCATGAGAGAGCTCCTCCCGTAGTATTGGCCAGTTTTCCATTACTATAACACAATACCTGGGGCTAGATGCTTTATGCAGAAAAGAGGTTTATTTGGCTCTCAATGCCAGAGATCCAAGGCGTGGTGGTAGCACCAGCTGGACCCTGGTGAGACCCTCAGGGCAGATGGTCTCACAGCAGAGGGAGCACGTGCAGAAGAGATGACTTGATGAGGCAGAAAGCTGGGGCACAGGGGTACAGGATCTAATCTAGGAACTACCTCAGTTCCTTCTCAGGACAGCGTGCCAGGGACCTAAGATCCCCCACTAGATTCCCTGTTTGAGGTTCTAGCACCTCTCAACTCTCCCACGTTGGGTACCAACCTTCTAACACATCAAGCTTCAAGGCCCACTCTCAAGTCATACCCAAGCCGTAGGCCCATTGCCTTCCACCAGGATACTCATCTCGCTGGGCCCACATTCCTGTATGGGGCCTGTTTCTAGCTGCCACACCACTTCTGACTACAAGGTTTCCCTGCAGAAAGGCTTTCCTCTGGGCAGGCCAGTGTCTTCAAGCCTTTGCTTCCTTGTAAGCAGCCCTTGATCTTTTTTTAGTTATGGCCCCAAGTCTAGGGTACTCTGTTTTCCCTGCAGTGGCTTCTTAGGGATCCTACTTAGTTGGATCTCAAAAAGTTATCCCACCCGAATGTATTGCTTACAAAATTTGGGCCTTGGATAGAACCAATTTCCATTCTGATGTATGTCTTCCCAGGAGCAATGAAAGGGAGTAATTTGGTTGCTTAAGTATCTTATTTGTAACATCTAGCTAAGCCAGCACAAGTCTCTTCTGTTAAAATGCCCATGTGAGTGCTTAAGCGTTGTCTGAGTTTGTTTTGGTTTCTGGCGCTGTTGCCGCAGCATTGTGGTGCAGGCTGGAGAGTCTAAACCGACCCATCCTCCCTATGTTGCTATTTCGCCAAACAACCATACAGTTAAGAGCCCCACCTCTTCCTTACCTTTCTCTAGTCTGCCCATGAGCTTCAAAGTGGATTAAGCCTGTGCACGGAAGCACGTGTGCCTGTGTGTGTTTAAATCTCCTGTCTCTAGTCACTCTCTCCTACATCTCCCGTACCCAGTATCCCTATTAGAAAGATCCCCGGGGGACCAGTCCCTGCTTTTTTTAAAGATCATTTCTTATAAATTGGAAGTACCAAAGATCTCCTGCATGGCTGTGTTAGTTGCAAAGGGGTGCAAGCATGATTGATTAGGAAGACTGATAGAACCAGCCTGTTTAGGTTGGGAACATAGTGAAGAAGGGAAACTGTCCCAACAATCTGTGTGGGAAAAGAGGTGTTTTCTATGAAACTTTTTTTAAGTAAAAGAAGACACTTTATTTGAAGGTGGGGAAAGAGGGAAGAGAGAGAGAGGATGAAAACAGACATGGCAGACAGATACTGTGGACAAGTAGGGAGTATTCAAAAGTGAATAATTCCTCCTATGAAACTAGTGTGAGTACTGATTCTTGGTCCTCTGTACTGTACTCATTACTTCTAACACTTTTTCTGGGTCTCTTCGGACTGTTGCTCATCTATTTAGGGGAAGATTCTCAATTTCGAGCCACTAAAGAGCTCCCAGCTTTGGGAAAGATAATAGTAAACCAAGCCCTCTGAAATGGCAATTGTTACTCATTTTTAAAAAGTCTCCCCAGCATAAATTATGACCTGGAATTTGCTTTTCAAATGATCCAGAAAGGGAGAACAGAAGGAGAAGCCTGAATAGATTAATAATTGACAAAGCGGGATGGTGGTGCTACATACATCTGAAAATTCTTATTACTTTTTCTACTTTTATGTCTGATGAAGAATTTTCATAATAAAGATATGGTTGCCTCCCCCGGAGATATTAGGCTAGGATGATTTGTAAATGGGTTCTTGGTAACATGGAGACTGTCAAAAATCCCAGGAAGGGTTTAGGACTCTTTCTCCAAAGAAACATACTGCTACAACACATGGCTTTCGTGCAAGACTGTAATCTTGTCATTACTGATCTACTCCAAAGCGGTGTGCTAATGACAGACGTGGGGAAAACCGGGAACCCACATGTCTAAGGAAGGGACCAAGAGACTACACTTTAAAAACTTGAAATAAACCGGGTAAATAAAATTAGATTGTTGCTAGAGGGTTAAATGTGGTGTTGCGTCCAATACTTACCTGGGCGGTAAGCGACCTGGCTGGCCGGTCCGCCTAAGTCCAGGGGAGTTAGAGATGCACACCGAGCAGTCGTGTGACACCAGCAGTCTTCACCTGGCAAACTGGCCTAAAGGGCGGCACTAGGCAGTGCCCCTCGGATGGTTTGCCTGGCTTGGCTGCTCCGTGCTGGCCACAGCTTTGTTCGCGGCCCTGAAATGCTGCAGGAACGTGCTCACAGCGTCTGGGGTAGGGCAAACTCCTCATCGCCCATCTGTGCCCTCATCCATACAAGCAGGCTCCTTAGACAAGTGACTCGGGACTGATTGGAAGACCCACGAGCTCTGCCAGCCTAGGGGACAGAGGCAGAGGCGCCCCTGCAGGAAGGCAGGCACAGTCCCTGCCACTCGGATGGCACCATCTCTGGAATGCGAACATGATTGTGTTTGCTGGTGGGTTTGCTGCATGCGGCCTCTTGCGCCATCGTTTGGTACAGTCCTGTACCCACTACGAGTTCCTGGTCTCAGTGCAGAGAGAGCACATGCACTCTGCAAGATCAAATGGGCACAGTTAGTGTTGCTTGCCGCTACGACATCCTCATTTCAAACAAAGCAGATGAACTGAAAAACAGGAAAGTCTGCTCGTGATTTTTGGCCTCAAGACCTGCATGTTGAAATGCATCTGGCCAAATTTGGGAGCAACCTGAAATACTGTGTGGACAAAGCCGGCAGAACTGCGCCTGATGTTGGAGCTGCTGGGCACCGATTGGGTTCTTCACTTCAGCAAGTCATTGTGCTCGTCTGCAAACAGAGGAATGCTGGGGCACATTTACCCACTGAGGCAAGAGAGCTGGAGTCCGCTGCCTGTTAGGGATGAACATTATGGAACAGCCAGAATCAATCTCCAGAGAATATTTAAAGTCCGTGCTAAAGTCTCCACTGAAGCATCACTGGACGTATTCAGGCCTTTAGGTTGAATCAGAGAAGGGCGAACAGTGTCTAGTTGGAACATCATCCTTGCAGGGCTCTGTTCCAAAAACAGGAGCTCTAATCTGTATACAGTCTTTGTGTTTGATCCTTCTGCTCAGTTCTTGGGAGTTACTCTTGGGATCTGAGGATTCCCGGGTGTGTAAGGAAATGTGCCACACTGAAGCGTTCTGGCCACTGGAAAGCTTGATATCGAGGCACATTTGATGTGGAAGGGAGAATCTTTTTTTTTTTTTTTAAAGTATATTTCTTTTTGGTGCCGGGAATTGAACTCAGGCAAGCACTCTAACCACTGAGCTAAATCCCCAGCCCTGAAGGGAGCATCTTAATGTCTATCAAAGTTACAAACATGAGTACAGTTTGACCTCTGAGAACGCACCTTAAAGATATATATGTTCCAAAGTGGTGCTCCTAGAAGTAATTCATCATGGCGTTGCTTATAATGGCAAAAGATTTAAAGCAATGCCCTCCACAGTGGACTGGTTGAATTATGGTACAGTGAAATACTCCCCAGTCATGAAAGACTGAGGGATTCCTTTAGGTGTTTCAAACCTTGAGGTTACACTCAGTAGAGGGGAGGTCAGAGCAGTATTCTTAAATGGGAGGGGATCAAGAGATGGAGAGGGGAGGAAGGGGAAGGAGACGAAAAAAGAATTAAGATGTGTTATGTACAAGTACCAAGTCCCCGCAAGGAATGCGAACATTCTGTACTGCAAACATGTACTAATAATAAAAAAAAAAAAAAACAGAATTTCATCTGTAAAAAGACTGGAGAAGAACATGTTTTATATTTGCTTACATACTTCCAGAGATTTTACACCTATTCAAAAGAAATCGAATACTTGTGTCCTCCGGGGTGCAAAACTGAATGTCAGGAAAGCTTTTCACTGTGTACACCTTCAATGTTTCAATCATGAGTTATCTATTCGATGTCTTGACTTCTTAATCACAAATTCTCCTTGCCGAGGAATAGCTTGGGGTTGTGAAATAGCACCTAACATGTAATCGGCACATTTCCCATCAAACGATGGTTTCCAGGGTGTGCAACCGAACATGAACTTGGAATTTCTGCATATAGCATCATGGCTGTTTCAGACTCTTCTCCTACTCGAAAGCTAACAAAGAACATGTCAATTTGTCCTTCTTCTTCGCTTTTTTTTAAACACCTTTCCCCCTCTCCCTGGGCCCTGTGACTTTCATGACTACTCTGAACACCGCTGAGAAATAAGCAGAGGACAGAGGGGGAATGCTGTGTCCTTGGGCTCCCCAAGATTAAGCAGAAATGGCAGGAGCTCTGAGAAATAGCCTCGAGCTGTTTTACTTCAGTTTATTTCTGCCCACCCCGCTCCAGGCTTTGTGTTTAAGCGTCTGTCCTCTGACACTCTTGCTTTTATTGAGTCTAAAACTACAGAAAAAAGCTAGGTAATTTTCGAGATGCAGATTACTGGGCGCACTTTAGTTCATGAGAAAGTCTTATTGATGGGTCGGTTTTTGGAGTGACATTTAAAATAGGAAATAAACCTGTTTTGAAAGGATTTCGTTGATCCTCTGATTCAATGAAAATGATACGAAGTTTAGTTATATAGTTTGTACTCCTTAAATCTGGAGTCGGTACGGATAATTCTTGACATGGCATTGTGATGCACCTCCTTGAGAGACTAACAGGGTCTATTTTGAAATTGGAGGAGAAGAACAGAAAGAGATGTCCATGCTTGAGATGAGGAAGCCTACATTCTGCAAATGTCCCTCATTCACATTCCTGCCAGCCCATCTTCCCTACCTCAAAAGATGCTTCAGGAGCCACTGAATGTAGTGTGTGTGGACAAACTTCACAGGCTCCGAAGTTTGGATCATATACAGACATGGGGCCTTACAGTATGAATTTGCCTAAAAGTTTGCCTGGAAATTTGCCTGGAATTTTAAGATCAGATATATATGTAAAAAAGTAAAAAAAAAAATGCCATATAAAACAGCTAACAATTAATGGCCATGATATATCCACGCGACACCCTGGGTATTTCTGGAGAATGCCCATGCTATGGGTTTTCTAATGCTATTCTTGGGACCTGGAGTTTTACTACCAAGGTGTGGGAACACATTTGCCCCCGAACTGGCTTAGGGTGCTTAGCGACTTCCCCATCCTGGCACATTCCTGGCCCACTTTTAAGGTTTGGAGTGCCAGGTTTGGGGCACAAGTGTCAGTCCCCATTTCCTGTGCTTAGTGCGAGAGGAGAGACTCACCCCCAAGATGAGCCTTAAATTGTTATGGAAATGAAGAACCAAAGAAGCTTGATGGCGGTCACCAAGCCGAGTCTGCCTCGGAATGAGGTTGTCCGCTGACGTCCACCTGCTGCGCAAAGGCGACCGAGCTCTCCGGAGGTGTCTGAATTAGGATATTGGAGCCACATCTCACCGTGTAATTAGCTCGACGTCTAAGAAGCAATTTTAGCGGAAATGCACATATCGTAGAAGGACTCGGCATCTTGGTCCAATGTGACACTGGCAATGAACCAGCTTTTAGTAGAATAAAGATTCCCAAGTCAGCCTCTGTGAACTCACTGTGAATTCCTTTCCCCGTCTATTCCAGAGCGTGCAGGCGCCTCAGTGTGAATGCTGCCGTCAGGACAGAAGTCTCTGTCTCCACCGTCCCGATAGCTCACGAGCACTAGCTCTGGGTTGACCAGTTCTGGCCTTAGCTTAGCTAAGTCGTTAACTCCTCCCTGGCTTGCCATGGCGTGTGGTCAGAAGACTCAGAGGTAGCCGTGCTGTTGCAAGCATGCTGTTAGTATAATGCAGCATGCATGTAAATATTTCACTGGGCGGTCGTTAGGAATAAATGAGACTACTTCAGAGGAGACTGCTACTTCAGCATTCCATCCCTAGAGCAATTAGGGCCCAGAGCGTGAGATTGAATCAGGAAGTAATTGGGTTCTGATTTGCACCTGCTCCTCCTGCCTCCTTCTGCTCCTCCTGCCTCCTTCTGCTCCAACCCCATCTCCAGTCTGTAGGGCTGGCACATCGGCTCCTCTACGCCTCAGACCACAGCATTGGCTTTTCCTCCCTTGCCAATCTTGCAGCGCAGAGTCTAGCCCCAGATGCGTGAACTGCAGCTCGAGTCACAAATGTGTGTACAAGAGTGACAGAAGCGACTGCCAACCAACTGAGGCCACCTTCTTCTCCACTGCCATTCAGGGCGTGGCTCGCCAGGTGGTAAAACAGGGCCCGAAGAGGGGCAGGAAGAAGACTGAGTTGAGGAACCAAGGACTCGCACGTGGCTTCCTTGGTATCTTCGTGCGGGGCTCTAATTTTGTGTCTGAAAGGAGTAGCTACGAATATTAAAACTTGAGCACGTCTTGTGGGACTTGACCCCAACCTGATGTATCATTAGCTCAACTTGTAAGAAGTAATTTTAGTGGAAATACACACTTAATAGAATGGTTCAGTCAAACATGGCACTGGAGTGAATTGGTTTTAGTGGAACAAAAAGATTTGTAGTGAACTCACTACCAATTTGTTTCCCCTTCTGGATAACAGGAGAATGAAACGGCAGTGGAGCGGACTTGGGGGTCTGGCCAGATAAACTGAAGCCTGACTTCACGTCTGTTAACTGAGATATGGACTGAGTGATTCTTAAATTCTTCAAATAATCCTACATGCCCAGGAAGTTACAAAGACAGTAAAGGGTACCACGTACTCTTCCTCTGATTTCTGCTGATGGTTATATCTCCCATAACTATAATACAGTACCAAAATCAGGGCAGTGATGGTATAATGTGGACATAGCCTTGATGCCATTTTATCACTCACACGTAGAAATTCTGAGTGCCTCAGTTAAGACTCTGAAACAGTCCATCACCACACACCCCTCACTTAGGCTGCCCCCCACCATTACCAAATCCCTAGCCCCTGACAACTACCAATTTGTTCTTTATAACTTTGTCATTTTGAAAATGTTATAGAAATAGTATCCTACATTGTATGACCTTTTGGGGTTAGCTTTTTATGTATTGCTGAATTCTATCTGCTGATAATTTGTTAAGAATTTTTCTATCTATATTCATGAGGGATTCTGGTCTTTACTCTTTTTTGGGGGGAGCACCATCTTTGTGTGGTTTTATTGTCAAGGTAATATTAGCTTCTTAAATTACTGGGGAAATGATCCCTCCTCTTATAAAGTCTTGAAGAGACTGCATAGAATTGGTATTAACTCTTCTTTACACATTTGGGAGAACTTGCCAGTATAACCATCTGGGCCTATAAAGTTGTTTTTCAGGAGTTTTTAACTCACCAATTCAATTTCCTTTATAATTATAAGGTTATCCAAATTACCTACTTCGTACTGAGCAGGCTGAGATTCCTTGTGCTTTATGAGGAACTGGTCCATTTCGTCTAAGCTGTCAAATGTCTGTATGTAGAGTTGTTCGTATCTCGTCTCACCCTTCCAGTGTCTGCGGGGGCTAGAGTAATAGCTGCTGTTTCATTCCTGATAGTATCTATCGGTAATTCATCTTCTCTGTTTCTTTGTTAGCCTTACTAGACATTGTCAATTTTATTAATCTAAAAACAGCCTTTTTATCTTACTAGTTTTCTCTATTGTTCCTCTGCTTCCAATTTCATCGATTTCTGCTTTCACCTTTATTATTTCTTTCCTCTGACTTGGTTTGTATTTATTTTGCCCTTCCTTTTCTAGGTTCTTGAGGTGGGAGCTTAGGTTATTGATTTGAGACTTTTCCTCTTTTCTAATGTAATTTTACGTGCTATAAATTTCCCTTTCAGTGCTGCCTTAGCGTATTTTTTTCATTTGCCTTGAGACTTCTTCTTTGATTATTTAGCAGTGCTTTGTTTAGGTTCCAAGTACTTGGAAACTTTCATTTTTTTTCTTTTGCTTTTGACTTCTACTTTAACTCCTTTGTTGTTAAGGAACACAGTCCGTACGATTTCAGTTCTTTAAACCCGTTGAGCTTTTGTGACGTAGAACGCAGTCTATCTCGGCGTACGTTTCTTGGTGTATGTTTCACTTTAAAAGACATTCTGCTCTTGTCGGATAGAGAATGTAGTACGATGCTGTTTCTGTTGAACCCCTCTCTATCCTCGCTGACACAGTTCACACGGGATTCCGTCTGCTCGTTTTGTCAGTTGTTAGTAGATGAGCGGTGGACTCTCCAACTCCGATTGTGAACGTCTAGTCCTCACGCGGTTCTCTCGGTTGTAGCTTTGTACAATTTTCAGCTAACTCTGTTCTTTGGTTCATACACTTTTACATTTGCAGTGTCTTCTTTAATGCCCCTCTCTGCTCCACGTAGTTTTCTTTGCTTTGAAATCTACTTCTTTTAGAATTACTATAGCTGCCCTCGCTTCCATTCGATCCACTTGACGTGCGATATCTTTTTCAATCCTTTTATTTTAAGCCTATCTTCAGTATTGTTTGAAATATGTTTCTTTAGTGACAGCATATAGTTGTGTCATTCTCATACAGATGGCCACTTAGTCTTTTAGTTGATATATTTAGAGTATTTACTTTAATGCAATTATCAATATCTGAGGTCTTAAGTCTGTTGTTTATTTTTTTGTTTTCTTTGTTCTTCTTTATGTTTCTCTATTTTCTTTCCCTTGCCTTCCTGTGAATTATTTGAACGTTGTTAGAATGCTATTATATTTATAATATAGATAAATTTATCACTTTTGACTATATCTTCTTGTAAACATAAATTTTAGTAGTTGCTCTGAGTGTAACAGAGTATAAACGTAACTTTTCACAAACTATTGGTATCCTCATTTTACCAGTTACAGTGAGATATAGAAACTGTGCTTCCTGTGTGTCCCTTGGCCCGCTCCTGTACGTAACTGCTTCAATCTTTTCCTGTTTGTGCACCGAGAACCATATCAAACTGTTACACAACTCTATCACAGAGACCTCAAGAGAGAAGGAAAGTGTATCGTTTTATCATGTTTCTACCTTTCCTTTGTTCTCCTTCCCAGTGTTCTGAGATTTCTTCTTTTATTATTTCCTTTCTGTTTAAAGAAATTCCTTTAACCATGCTTTTAAAGTAAGTTCACTAACAATAAATTCTCCTAGCTTTTCTCCACTTAAGAATGTCTTATTTCCCCTTCTTTCCTGATTATTTTTACTCCATGTAGAGTTCAAGATTCACAATTCTTTTCCATCCTTCGAAAAATATTCTGCCACTTCTTTTTGGCTTTTGATATCATTCTTTTGTTATTCGAACTAATTTTCTTCTATAGATCAGCTGTCCCTTCTCTTGTTGTCCTTAATATTTCTTTTTCCAAATTATCAGATATTTGGTTATGATGTCTCTTGGTACTTTTTAGGAATATCCAATTTGTGGTTTGCTTATCTTCTTGAATCTGTTGGTTTATGTCTTTTCCCAAACTTGAAAAATTTTTAGTCCTTTTTTTTAGTACTTTTCAGCCCTATCCTCTTGTCTCCTGCAATTCCATAGACACAAACAGATCTTCTGTTACACCCAAAGGCCTCTGAGAAGGTGCCGATCTTTTTTTTCCCAGCCTATTTTCTCAGCGTTGTTCAGATTGGCTAATTTCTATTATTCTGTCCTCAAATTCACTGATTCTTTCCTCTGTCTTTTCCCTTCTGTTGTCAAACTCATCCTTTGATTTAAGTCTCAGCTATTCTATATATTATAAATATTACATATTATTATTACATATTATATATTATATATTATATATATCTTTCAGTTCTAAATTTTCCAGGTAGTTCTCCTTTGTATCTTCTGTTTCCTGGCTGAGACTTTCTATTTTTCATTTGTTTCAAGCATGTTTTTCATTTCTCACTGAATTATTTTTATGATGGTTGATGGATGGCTCACCAGGTAATCTTAATATCTACATTACCTCATTGTTGGTATTTCTTATGCAAGTTGAAACTTGCATAATTCTTCATAGAAATAATTCTTTTAATTAAATTTTTGAATTTGGGTTATTGTTATGAACTCTGGATTTTACTCGAATCTGTTTTAACAGGCCCCTTTGACACCGCACTGGTGGGGAGTGAGGGGTGCTGTCTTGTTTCTGCCACTCAGGAGGGCAGACTCCTTCCTTGTCGCTGCTGGTTGCCGTGGAGTTCAGGGTCCCCAGAAGGTCTCCACTGCTCCTCTCGTAGCTCAGGGAGGCCTGGGGCACCTCTTTACTACCGCCCAGATAGTCTCCACTGACATCATGGGGTTGGGGTGCCCGTTACCACCCAGACGGGGAAGAAAAGCCCAGCTCTTCACTTGGCCTCCTCGGCTATTGCTCAGCCCCGTGAGAACACTGAGGCGCATCCTGACTTCTGGGTGAGGACAGAAATCTAAACTTCCTGCTTGGTCTTTCCCAAGGATGGGACTGCAATTTTTCTATTATGTTTGGCTGGAATTGAGTGATTATTATCTGAAAGTTAGAAGTCTTTCTAGGCTGCCCCCTGGTCTTTGGCTGGAGCAAGAAGGCATCGTGGATGGGGATCTTTCTGCCTGCACAGTTGACATTTCCAGGTTGGCTGCCATTGCAGTCTAAGTGTGTTCCAGTCTAATATGAGGCAAAAAGAAAACCCTGCTATTTCCACGTCAGTTCTAGGACCTGAATTTATTTCCTCATTGTCTGCCTTCTTCTCGCCTCCTTTAAGAAGATTCTTGTGCCCACTTTATCTAAAGATCCAGGATGCTGTACCTAGTGGAAGGAGTGGAGAAAAGTTTATCTACTCCATGTTTTCCAGAAGTAGAAGTGGAAATAACTAAGTGGATTTTAGCCATCCTTGGAATTACAGAAAATAGCTTATATACTACACTTCTACAGTACATAACCTCACTCTTTCTTCCATTCTGTTGTGTGCAATAATGGTTAAATTTATCCTTAAATAACCTGGACCTTTTATAATAGATCTAACCTTTGGCAGGGAAAAGACAGTGATGGAGCCATCAGAAAACTATCAGATAAAAAGAAAAAGGCAACCTCATAGTGAACAGACATGTTGACAGTTCCCAGTGCCTTCCAGGGAACTAGGTAGGTCTCTTTGATCAGTGCTTGGTCATTCTTATATATCCTCTGCTCTCTTACCTTAGGAAACAGGAAAGTGTATTAGATTTGGAACCAGAAGGCCAAAGTTAGAGTTGATATTGTGACTGAGGAAAATGACTTAAACTTCCTGTGTCGTTCATTCCTCTTTAAAGTGTGCTTGTTGGGGGATGAGGTCCTCAGATTTCCCCCAGAGCTCATGGCTTGTAATTGCCCTTCTGGGGTGCCTCCCCCACCCGCGTGCACACACACGCACACACACACTTCTGCAGGCTGCTGCTCACCAACTTTCTTGTCCTTCAGAGGTCTTTAAGGGGGATTTGCCAGCATGCTTCTGCAAGGCATTGAAAACCTCACTCATCAGTTTTTGGAAATCTTGCTCATTTAAACTGTCACAGCTCAAGAGCCCTGGAATTTAAACCTTGGAAAGGGGAAGTCTCGTCAGCAGAATTCAAGTGTTAATTTGGAAAGAGATGAGGGATATTAAAACTTTCCACTCTGCAAAAGGCTGCAGAGAGACTACAGACAGAAAGCCCGGAAGGGCAGTAGAAGGCAAGCCTTGGTTTCCCCTGTCCTGCCGGGGCCTCCAGCCCCACCGGAGCGAGAATGATGTGAAGGAAGACGGAGAATCACAGCTGTAGAGACAAGCTCAGAAGGACCGGGCACGAGAGTAAGATCTGAATGTAAACTGGCTGGAGACAGCCGTGATTTATGAAAGACAAACAGACACCTACCCTCAAGGTACAAATGCACTTCAGAAAAGCTTTTCCCATATTTTTCGTCTCTGTCCTTTATCACTTAAGCTACCAGAGACGGTACCCGGGTTAAAGGGCCACCAGGTAATGCTTGTTCACACATAAATTCTTTGACATATGGTGACTGGACAAATTGTTCAGGTCTGTTAGAAAAAAGCAACTTTTTCAAAGTTATTTATGCTTCCCAACCTCTCTTTTTTTTAACACCAAAGGATGTTTTTGGTAGCTAAGGGAGTTTCCCTTCTCACAGGCAGTCATGGGAAATCCCTGCTCATGCGGACAGTTGTCACCGATGAGCTTTTGTATCCACAGACTCAAAAGAGGCAGAAGAGCCCAGACCCGCAGGAGACGGGCCGTGGGGGACAGGAGCACCCTGCACAGCACTTGGGGAATTGGGAGAAACGCAGCTCGAGAGAGCCCATCTGATGGGAAAGGGGCTGAAGAGAGGATATGGGAAGGCCCGGCTGGTCCTAGGCCCTTTACAAATTCTTACCAAGGAATATTTTGATGCTGTCCGAGGTTACTGGGGAGGGAGGCATGATTACGCAAAGGATTGAAGTATCTATAGAACAGACAGTATTTTCAGTATTAATTTTTCTAACTACATTTTTTTTCTTACGGAAATTGATGGTTAAAAAAACAAAATCAGAAGTCACTGATCCACAAAACTGGACTTTGGGATGAGTCCCTGGGCTGGGGATACTTCTAAGGTAGTGGCTACCGAGGTGCTGAGTGGACCCCTGCTGAGTTTAAGGCCCGCCTCTGCACGTACAGAGCCATGGAGGGGACTTGGGTTTCCTTGGTGGAGAGACATCAGAACTGGCAAAGTGGAGGCCCCGGCGGTCCCCGCAGGGACTGTCCAGCAGTGAACAGGCACGCTAGGTGCTGAAGTAGGGCAAAGGCAGGTGAGGTAAAGGCCAGGCAGGTTCTGGGTGGAGAAGTTGAGGCTAGACCACGTATCAGAAGGATAAGGTGGTTCCTGTGGGAAGGTCGTGGATGTGAACGGGTGAGATGAGTGAGATGGTGGACAGGATGGTCCCCACCAGAAGGCTCTTGGAGGAGAAAGGATGTCGTGGCTCAAGAGAGCTGAGAAGTTTTATGCTTCTTCCTCATTTGCCATCTTCACACCCTGCTCAGCTCCAAGCTTCTCCATGCTGGCTGGATCTAAACACCTCAGCTGGTCACTGGAGTCTCTCAAACTGTCCTTGTTCTAATGGCCCACCCTTCCCAGCAGCCCCCTTCTTGCACCCATCACACCAATATAGCAGCAGGGATGAGTGGCTAGCGATCCTCCCTTCTAGCTTGGCTCATATGCCTGAGAATTATGGCCTCTTGGGGCTCCTCCTCTCCCCACAGTCTTCCCAGACAAACACCACTGATTCGCTGAGATGTGGCACCCGGGCCAGGAGCTTAGTCAGTGGTAGCTATAAAATATGGGCTCCAGGTCTGATGAGGCTGCTTGGATGCACGTAAGTTATTTAGCTCATGATATGTGGTTAAGCAGAATCACCTACACCGTGTCATGTCTGACTCCCAGCCAAGGTCAGATTCATGTGTCCTTTGTGAGAGTCGCCCTCTGGGCAAAGTCAAGGGAGAACCACAAGCTAACAGGGTCCCAGTGATCACAGAGAGACACCAGGCCCACCACCCACGCACTTGGCAGATGGATCCCCTTCTTGGTACCCATGTAGACCGTTGCCAGAGAGCTCAACTCAGAGCCGTGAGAACCTCGAAGAACACTGTGGGGTGGGGGACACTCTAACTAGTGCTTAGCCCAGAAATGTACCGCGGAGGGTGGGAGAGACATATTAGATAGTCATTCCTCCAGGACCCCTGAATCTGGTTAGCTTGCAGAAAGCTGAGTTTTAGAATTACATTAAATGAGCTTTGTGTGAATTTGCCCTCTCAGAACTGGCGTCGTCCTAATCCCTTTAAAATCGAGATTAAGTAAAGGAATCCTGGTTTAAAATGCCTTGACAATGGTTATTCTTGCCCCACAGAAAGAAAGTCAAAAGTGGTCTTCAGAGTTGCTCTCTCTCCTGCAGTTCATTGTCATGTTCCTTGCAGGTAGTGAGAGGGAAAAGGTGCACTCAAAACGGTCACCGCTGAAAGTCACCTTATGTGCTTAGCATGTGCAGGCAGTCCTCGCCAGCTTCTTCTCTTATCTTCCTCTCTTTCTCCAGGCCTCTTGCCTCCCATCTTAGTGGAACCAGCACCGCTATTCTACCACGAGGGAAGAGTCGGTCAGGAAAGGCTTTGGGAAGGAAAAGACTTGAGAGGATTTGGAAGAGCCAAGCACCAAAGTGGTCAACCTGCTCTCTTGCTCTAATTGAGACAAGATGCGCTCAGACTGTGGAACTGAGCCCCACGTGGATTGCTTAGTGTTTCTCCTCTGCATCAGCTCACCAGAGGGACCCCTGAAGAGTGCTCACTTAGGGAAGAGTGAGAGGAACATAGCTAGTCCCCAAAAACTCTGGAAAGGACTGAAGGAAAATTAGGGTCTTTGAGGACTAATGTTTGGTAATGAATGAGGGCACCTGCTTCTGTGAGTCCATTTATGTCCCCCACCAGTGACGAAATCTTGAGGTCAAAGATTTGCTCAAAGAATTGGTTTTTCTGAGAGTCACACATCAATCCATTTGACACAACCCCCAACCTACTCACCACCATGTTCAAACCAGGGCGGGGCTGGAGGCTTCTGGGTGAATCCCCTGGAAGCCTGTGCCCCTGGAGGGAGAATCTGCCTGCTATACCCAAACCCACCAGCAGGGGCAGCAGAGGAAAGGCAGAGGCTGAGCCAGAGACCACGTGACAAGATAGGAGTCATTTCCCAGGTGGCAAAGGGGGACGATGGAAACCCAGAAGCACTTAGATTGAAATTGGGCATTATTATTTACAAGCTGTATGACCTTGGACAAGGTTATTTAAACTGCCTTTCTATGCCTCATGTATGAAATAAAA
>PVJO010023887.1:0-25344 GCA_004026905.1 Hystrix cristata
AAAAAAAAAAAAAGAAATAAATTTTAGAAGTACCTGAGTCCAGGCCTGCTCTCAGACTTCTTGGGCAGCTGAGTAACAAATAAAACCAATCCCAGTGGCAATTGTCAGGTACTATTCTACTGTGTATCCAAGGCCTTTTGCTAGCAGATGTCAATAAATCTTAGTAAGGTGTTAGGGCACTCACTTGTAGGTCGCGGGGAAAGAGCACTGAACTAATTAGACAGGTGGGTTGGGCTCCTGTCTTGGCTCTGATCCTTATCCTATGTACTCTTTTGTAAGTATTTTCTCTTCTTGCTCCCCAGCATTTTCCTCTTTCCCTAGTCAGTAAACGGTGATTTTTCTTCTAATTTTCTCTTCACTGAATCATCTAATATTTTCTTCAAACAAAATTTTACACAAAACCTCAGTATTCAAGGGGAAAACTGCACTCTTCTCCCTCACTCCTTCCTACCTGTCATATTGTGTGTGTGCGCGTGTGTGTGTAGGAGAGTATCTTGCCCATTCACCATGTCTCACCAAAAGCCTCAAAATCTTCTGTGTGAAATTTCAAAGTTGGTGGTCTTGAATCTGCCAGAAACCCAGGTTTTGGTGACACAGGGAAATCAAAGCCTAGGGAAAGTCATTTTAGTTGCTTTGTTGGTTTCCTCATTTTTAAATTGGAGATAATAATAATACATTTGTAAAACAGTGCAGTCAGATAGGCACTGTTATTATAGTTTCATATCAAATTAAATTAATGGCTCAGAGAAAGCCAATACATTTATTTGGGGCCACAACTAAAAGTCAGAGTTGAAACCAAAATCTGATTCATGAATGCTAGTTTCATTTCTATTATGCTGAGCTGCCTTTCATTTTTCATGACATAAATATTTGGTAATAAGGGCCTAGGATGCTGTGTTGAGAAATATTACAAAGCAGTTATCTTACTTTGTGGTGGAGGAAGCCAGAATTGATTAACATTGTTTGCCATAGGTATGAGTATGGAGAGAAACTCCACATATTTTTCATCCTTGACTTAATCCAACTGCTTCATTATTCAAATAAGAAAATCAAGGCTTGAGAAAGACATTGACTTGTTCACAAGGAGCTCGTGGAAAAGCGAGAATTAACATCTAGGCCTCCTGCCAATCTTTCCTCTCTAACAAACTTCCTGGCTGAATGTTATTCTCTACTTTGGAACCTAGCTGTTTTACGAGGGACCCTCAAGTATCTCACCAGATTTCCAGGTTCTGTTAGGGTAGGGAGATATTTGTGAGAAACCAAGTCCTTAGGTATCCTTCCCCTCTTCCCTACCTCTAGCTCGTCCTTCCTCAACAAGTACTTATGTATAGAGAATAACTTGATTCTTAGATTTGAAAGTCTCCTTTCCCCGTAGTAATGATTTGGCTGGAATTGGAGAAGGTAAAATGTAGAATTATCATGGGCTCGTTATGTTTAAATGTCCACAGGCTCACGTCTGAAGGGTAAACAGGGATTCAAGTCCCATCCACAATTTACTCCCTCTACCTATACATTATGATATAGCGTTACATACACCAGGAGGATAAAAGTAACTTTTCCAAGAGATATAACTGGTCAGAAGGGACATGTTTGAGACACCCATCTACATGGAGGCAGAAGTAGTGAGAAATATTTTTCTAACTTGTGAAAAGGCTAAGGGTGGGCTCACATTGGTTGCCTCTCCCCAGTGAGGAATGAAGTTGCTCCTGTTGAGCACTTCTACTCACAAATAGTCTAGATGTGTGGTAGATATAGCTAGATTTTCATTTTTGCATCCTCGATCAGCTCTCTTTTGGCCTCCTGGTATTAAAACTTAACCCTCTCTCTCCCTCAGAACCAGTACCTTACCAGCTAATTAGCACCTTCTTGATCACTAGAGCCTTCAGGAAGTTTCAAAATGCCCAAATAATTTACTACTAAGTAGGATATAAAGAAACTCATGTTGAAGTGGCTATAGAAGCTGCAGATCAAAGCTGGGACTGCGAAGTGCAAGGCAAGATACTAATACTGTACAATCATGAAGTTGGATCAGAGTTAAATGAGGGAGGGGAGTGAAATAGGAGGAAGTTACCCTGCTCCATCTGTCATGTGAAGTAGAATGGACTTGAAGGGAGGTTGCACCTTTTGGACAGTAAGAAGAAGTCTCGCGTTGTTTTCATTTGTATGTCTGTAATGGCCAAAGATGCTGAAAATTTTTTATGCACTTATTGGCCATTTGTACTTCTTCATTTGAATTGTGTACATTCAGTTAAATTGCCCATTTTTAATCAGATTTCGTATTTTGGAAAGTCTAATTTTTGCATGATCTTTATATAATCTAAATATTAGTCTTCTATCTGAGGAGCAACTGGCCCAAATTTTTTCCTATTCTGCAGATTGTCTCTTCACACTCTCGGTTGTTTCCTCTGATGTGCAGAAACTTTTTGATTATATTTAATACCATTTGCTGATTCTTGGTATTATATCTTGTGTAATTGGGGCCCTCTACAAAAAGTCCTTGTTCAGAAACCTATGGTTTCAAGAATTTCACCTATTTTACCTTACAGCATATAGTGTCTTCATGAGTTTTATATATTTTATCTTCCAGCAGGTTCAGTGTTTCTGCTTCTTTATCTAGGGTTTTGATCCATTTTTATTTTATTTTAGTACCTGGTGAGAGATATGGATCCAGATTCATTCTGCTGCATATGAACAACCAATTTTCTCAGAACCACTTGTTAAAGAGTGTTTTGTGACTGATTCCTTTGTCAAAAATCAGATGGCTGATAGTGCTTGAGGTTATTTCTGCTTCCTCTATTCTATTTCATTGGTCGACATGTTTGGTTTTATGAATGTATCATGCTGTTTTATACTACCATAGATTTGTGGTATAACTTGAAGTCCTAGATTACATTGCCTTTGTTCTTGTCATTTAGAATTGGTTTTGGCTGTTCTTGTTTTGTTCTGGTTTTGTGTAAATTTTAGAATTCTGTGAAAAATGCTCATAGTATATTGATTGGAATTGCATATAATCTAGATATCGTTTTTGGTAATATGGCCATTTTCACAATACTGGTTCCATCTATCCAAGAACAGAGGATGTCTTTCCATTTTCTTTTTGTACTATTCTCATATAACAGAAACCATGAGATTGTTCTTTTCAATCTCTTTTTTCAGAGCACTAGAGTTTCTGTTACAGAGGTCTTCTGGTTCTTTTGTTATGTTAATTTATATGTATTTAATTATTTGAAGCCATCATGGATGGGATTGTTTTCCTGATTTCTTTCTTGGTGGATTCATTGCTAGTGTGCAGAAACTCTATTCATTTTTGCATGTTGATTTTGAATCCTACCACTATGCTGAATTTGTCTATTAGTTATAAGTATCTTCCACTGAAATTTTATGGCTCTTCTATGTAAAGGATCATGTCATCTATGAATAATAATTGTCTCATTTCTTACTTTCCTATTCAAATCCCTTTTATTTCTTCATCTTGCTTGATTGCTCTGACTAAAGTTTTATTTTCTCTATCGAACAGAAAGGATGAGAGTGGACACTTGTCTTTTTCCTGATTTTTGAGGGAATGATATCAGTTTTTTCCGCATTCGGTATGAAATTGGCAATGGAATTGTCATAAATGCCTCTTATCAGTTTAAACTAAGGTCCTTCATATCTACTTCCATCAAGGTTTTACCATCAATGAAAGCTGAGTTTTCTCAAAGGCTTTTTCTGCATCTATTGAGATGATCATGTGATTTTCAGCTTTATATCTGTTTATGTGGCTTATCGTATTTGTTGACTTACATATGTAAAACCGTTATTGTACGCCTGGGATGAAACCTGCTTGGTCACTATGTATAATCTTTGTAATGATTTGTTGTGTTCTTTTTGTAAGTATCTTGTTGAGGATTTTTGCACCTATGTTCATTAAGGAAATTGGCCTATCATATTCTTTTTTATTGAGTCCAGTTTTGGTATCAGAGTAATACTAGCTTCAAGGAATGAGTTTGGTCATAGTTCTTCCATTTCAATTCATGGAAGAGTTTGATGCATATTAGCAGTATTGGCATTACATCTTCTCTGAAATTCCGGTAAAATGCAACAATGAATCCCTCTGGATCTGGACTTTCCTTTGTTGGTAGAATTTTTTTTTTTACTCCATTTTGTTGTCTGTATTTTAGTGTGTCCAGAGTTTTTATATCATCTAGTTTTAGTTGTGTTAATTTATATAAGTCTAGGAATTTAGCCATGCCTTCTAGATTCTACAGTTTACTGGAATATAAGTTTTCAAATCAGTTTCTTATAAATCTCTGGATTTCAGTGGGGTGCATTTTGATTTTGCATTTTTCATATTGCATTGATATGAATGCTTTCTTTCCTTCTTTTGGTAGATTTGGCTAAGGGTTTATCAATTGTATCCTTAAAAAACAATTTTGATACATTTGATTTTTTGTAATTTTTAGTCTCAATTTCAGATTTCAGTAAGTTCCACTCTCATCTTTGTAATTTTTCCTTCTCCAAGCTTTTGATTTGGATTGCTCTTGTTTCTCTAGCACCTTGATGTGCATCATTAGATTATTTGTGATCCATTTATTTCTCTAATGTGAACATACACAGCTATAAACTGCTCTTATTGTGTCCCATACATAGGTTTTGGTAGGTTGTGCTGCCATCGTCATTTTATTCTAGAAATTCTTCAATTTCTTTCAAGACCCATTAATCATGCAAGATTGTATTAGCTAATCTACACTTGTGTGCATGGTTTCTGTGGTTTGTTTTGCTATAGATTTTTGTTTCATTCTGCTATGAAAGAAAAGCATACGGATTACTTCAATTCCTTCATCTTCATTTAAGCATGTTTGTGGTCTCTGATGTGGTCTATTTTTATAAAGTTCTTTGTGCTATTGATAAAAAATATTTATTCTCTTGTTGTTGGATGAAACACTGCAGGTATCTTTAAAGTCAATTTCTTGGATATTGTGATTTAAGTCTTGGTTTATTTTTGTCTAGTTGACCTGTATACTTGTGAGAGTGGGGTGTTCAAGTCCACCACTCTTATTCTGTTCATGTCTGTCAGTTCTTTTTTTATCCAGTATTCTTGGTTTTATGAAGTTGGGTGTGCTGGCATTTGGTACATATATATTGGCAATTGTTATCATCCTGTTGAGTTGTTACCTTTACCAGTATTTAGTGATCTTGTTTATCTCTTCTGATCCATTTTAGCTTGAAGTCCCCTTTGGCTGCAAATAGGACAGCTATTCCTACCTGTCTCTGGACACCTGTTGCATGGAGTATCCTTTTCCATCCTTCCATGTTTAGTGTATTTGTTTCTTTCTGAATCAGGTGTTTTTCTTGTCGGAACATTTACTTAGGTTTTCTTTTTAATCCAATTTACCAGTATATGTCTTTTGAGTGAGGAGTTCAGACCATTTACATTGAGATTTATTACTGAAAGGTGTTTATTGAATCCTCTCATTGCATTATTTTTTGATTTATGATTCTTTTACCACTGTCCTTTTGGTTTAACTACTCCCCTAATTAGATATATTCTTTCCTTTGGGCTCTTTGGTGATGCTGTTCTCGCTGTCTCTGTGTAGGACTCCCTTGAGTACCTTCTGCAATTTTGTCGATCATGAATTTCTTTAGGTGTTCTGAATTGTAGAAAATATTTATTTTTCCATTAATTTTGAAAGATAATTTTAATCTGACTCAAAAGTTGCTTTGTTTCAGAGCTTAAAAACTTCACACCAAGCTCTCCTGCCATTTAAGTTTTGTGTTGAGAAATCTTGTTGCTCTGATATGCTGACATTTATAAGTTTATGATGTTTTTCTCTAACTGCTTTATGCAGAATTTCTGTGATTTTTAACTATAATATGTTGTGGAGAAATTCTTTTATGGTTGTAGCTATTTGACGTTCTTTATGCTCATTTACCTGGATGTTGAATTCATTGCCTAGACTGGGAAATGTTTCTGCTAACATTTCAGTGAATAATTTTGGTTTTGTTTTTTGTTTTTACCTTTCATGTCATTTCCTAATATTTCCAAGACTCCAAAAATTCTTAGTATTTGTTTTTGAAGCATCTATCAGCAGTTGGCTCCATTTTCCATGGAGTCTTGTTGTTTTTAGGGCATCACATGGTCTTATACATCAGCCGTCTTCAACTTGTGACATTCTCTGCTCACATTGTTAGTTTCTGCTGTCTATACTTTCAATAGAATTTTTCACATTCTTGATTTCTGCTTGATTTCTTTTCATGATCACTAATTCTTTGCTAAAACAGTCATTCATATCTTTTTTAATTAAAATTTATCCAAAAGTACACATACTTATAGACCATAATACATTGTGTCATTTGCATATAAGAACAAACAATGTAAACAACCCCACAGATGCAGTATTAAGTCACAACAATGTAAAGTTGACTTTAGTTCATAGTGTACATGTTACTGTTTTAAATTTGGCTTATTAGGTTCTTGTTGTTAGGATATTTTTATTCCTCTGAACTCCCACTGCCCTCCCACTTGGCCCTCTTCCTGATCCCTTGGGCCCTTTGCCTATTGGGAAAGATCTGTCTCCTTGTCTTTTTGTATCCATTTTTTACCATTTTCTTTGTTTGTGTTTTGCCTCACTCAAATGAGGGACTACCATACTGTATTCCAGGTTGCGGGTCTGGTTTATTTCACTCAAAATTATGTTTTCCAGATCCATCCTCTTTCCTACAAATGACTCTAATTTTTCCTTCTTTGTACCTGAGTAGTATTCCATTATATATATGTACCACATTTTGTTTACCCAATTATGTAGACAAACTGCATCACTTCAGTATGATGTCCCAACTCTTTGGGGTAGATACCAAGTAGCGGAATGGTTGGGTCTTACAGGATTTCTACTTTCAGGCTTTTGACAAATCTCCATACTGATTTCCATAATGGTTGTAGTAGTTTGCATTCCTACCAACAATGTAGAATAGTTCCTCTTTCACCAGCGCTTGTTATTGTTTCATTTGCTAATGATTGCCATTCTTTCTAGGATAAGATGAAATCTAAGTGTTGTTTTAACTTGCATGTCTCTAATGGCCAAAATTTTGAACATTTTTTCATGTATTTGTAGTCCATTTACCTTTATTCCACTCTGAAGTGTCTGTTCATTTCTCTAGCCCATTTCTTGACTGAGTTGTTATTTTTAAGTGTTTTTTTTTTGAGTTCTTTGTAGATTCTAGATATTAGTCCTGAGAAGTAGCTGGCAAAGATTTTTTTTTTTCCATTCTGTAGGTTTTCTTTTCACTTGACTAATTGACTCTTTTGTTGTACAGAAGCATTTTAGTCTAATAAAATATGATTTGCTGGTTTTTGTTGCTATTTCTTGTGCCACTGAGGTTCTGTTTAGAAAGTCCTTTCCTACTCCTATGTCTTCAAAGTGTTTTACCTATTTTGTCTTTGAGAAGGTTTAATGTTTCTATTTTAGTGTTTAGATCTTTGATCCATTTTGATTTTAATTTAGTATATGGTGAGAGATATAGATTCAGTTTCATTCTTCTACAAACAGATAGAGTTTCCCCAACACCATTTGTTGCATAGGCTACCTTTCCTCCAACATATGCTTTGACTGTTTGTCAAAGATCATGTATTTGAATATGTTTGAGGAAGTCTTTCTGTCCTTCATTCTGTTCCATTGGTCCATGTATCTCTTTTTGTTCCATTACCAAGCCATTTCTATTACTATTGATTTGTGGTATACCTTGAGGTCTGCTATTGCTATGCCACATGCTTTGGACTTATTGCCCAATATTGTTTTTGCTATTCAAGGTTTCTTTTGGTTCCATATAAATTTTAGGATTCTTTTCCCTAGGTCTGTAAAGTATGCTGTTGGGATTTTGATTTGGAGTGCATTGAATCAGTATAGCAGTTTTGGAAGTATGGCTATTTTAACAATATTGATTCTGGCTGACCAGGAGCAAGAGACATCTTTCTAATTTCTTATGTCCTCTTCAGTCTCTTTTTTCAGAGTTTCTTTATGATGGTTTTTAACTTCTTTAGTTAGGTTTAATTCCTAAGTATTTTATTTTTCTTCAAGCAACCATGAATGTTATTGTTTTCATAATTTTCTTTTCCTCCTGTTCATTGTCATGATATACAAATGCTAATGATTTTTGCATGTTGATCTTATATCTTGCTCTTTTGCTGAAGTTGGTTATTAATTCTAGGAGCTTTTTGGTGGAGTCCTTTGAGTCTTCCATTTAGAGTATCTTGTCATCTGCAAATAGTAATAATTTGAGTTCTTCCTTTCCTCTATGTATTCCTTCCACTTCTTCTTCTTCTTCTTGCCTAATTGCTCTGGCAAATGTTTCAAGTACTATGTTGACTAATAGAGGTAATAGCAGACATCCTTGTCTTGGTCCTGAATTTAGGGAGAATGCTTTTGGTTTTTCCCCATTTAGTATGAGGCTGGCTACTGGTTTATCATAGATAGCATTTATCATAATCAGGTGTGGTCCTTCTAGGCCTATTTTCTTCAGGATTTTTTTTTTCATCAGGAAGGTGTATTGGTTTTTGTCAAAACCCTTTTCTGCATCTATTGATAGGATCATGTGGTTTTTGACCTTGTTCCTACTTATGTGGTGTATTACATTTATCATCTTTTTGTATGACGAACCATCCTTGCATCTCTGCAATGAAACCTACTTGATCATAGTGTACCAGCTTTTTGATAATACATCTCATTCTCTTTGCTAGTGTCTTGTTGAGGATTTTTGCATATATGTACATTGATGACATTGGCCAGTAGTTCTCTTTTTCAGTTGGGTCTTTGTCTGGTTTTGGGATCAGGGTGACACTGGTTTCCATAAATCACGTTGGGAGCACTCCATCACTTTCAATTTCTTTGAACAACTTGAGGAGCATTGGTGATATAATCTCCCTAAAGGTTTTGTAGAATTCAATTGTGCATCCATCAGGTCAATTTCCTTCTTGTGATCAGGTTGTTAAGTGTATTTACTTCTTCTTGGTTAGTTTTGGTACTTTGTGTCTAGGAATCTGTCCACTTCTTCCATATTTACTTGTTCGTTGGACTATAATTTTTTAACATAGTTACTGTCTTCTGTACTTTGATGTCTGTTTGATTTCAGCTTTTTCATTTCTAATTGCATTTATATGGATCTTTTCTCATTTTCCCTTAATAAGTCTTGTAATGACTTGTGTTTTTATTTATTCTTTCAAAGACACAGCTCTTTGCTTCATTTATTTGTCGTATACTTTTTTTTAAATTTCAGTTTCATTAATTTTTGCTCATGTCTTTATGATTTCCCTCCTTAGTTTTGGTTTGGGGCTGGTTTATTGTTATTGCTCAAGTGTATCAGGATTTTTCATAAGGTTGTTTCTTTGGGCCTGTTCTGTTTTCCTAATGTGTGCATTTGTTGCAACAAATTTTCCTCTTAAAACTACTTTCAAATTGTCCCAAAAGTTTCACTGAGTTGTGTGGTCATTGTTGTTATCTTCTGCAAATTTTTAAAATTTCTTCTTTAATTTCTTTTGTGATCTATTGATTGTTTAGGACTATGTTGTTAATTTTCCAGGAGCTTTTCTTCTGACTTTTCTTCTTTCATTGATTTCTGTTGTCATTGCACTGTGATCAGATAGTATGCATGGGATAATTTCAATTCTTTTATACTTTCTTTGGCCAGCTTTGTGGACTAGTATGTGATTTATTTTGGAAAAAAGTATGATGTGCTGCTGAAAAGACTATATAGTCTGTTGTGGAGGGGTGGAATACTGTGTATGTATCTATTAGGTATATAGAGAGTAGGTATATACATATGTTCAAGGGAGTGGATCAGCTCTGAAGTTTCTCTATTGATTTTTTGTTTAGTTGATCTATCCCTTTGTGAAAGTGGGGTGTTAAAGTTCCCTACAATGATTATGTTAGTGTTTATTTGACATTTTTACTTTAGTAGTTTCTGTTTTATGAAGGTAGGTGCTCCAGTATTTGGTGCACAAATGTTTATCAAAGTTATCTCTTCTTGTTGGATTGTTCCTTTAAGTATTTTGTAGTGACCTTTTTTGTCTCTTCTAACCTGTTTTAACTTGAAGTTTACCATGCCTGGTATTAGAATTCCTACCCCTGCTTGTTTTCTGGGTCCTGGTGCATGAAATGTTGTTTTCCATCCTTTAATTTTAACTCTATGCATACCTTTTTGGTTTAGATGGGTTTCTTGAATACAGCAGATTGTTGGGTTCTGTTGTCTCATCCAGTCTGCCAGTCTGTGTCTCTTGATTGGAGAGTTGAAGCTATTAACTTTGATAGATATTACTGAGATGAGGTTTTTTTTTTCCTATCATTGTCTTCTTTGTCTTTTGGTTTATCTTTTGTTTTATTTTTTCTGATTTGCTGTTGTTGTTTTTTATTCCCTGACCTCACCAGTTTCCTCAGTGTTGTCAGTTGTGTCCAGTCCTATGTTTCTGTTGAGAGTATTATTGAGTATTTTCTCTAGAACTGGTTTAGCTCTCATAAATCTTCTGGGCTGGTCTTTTTCATGGAAATATCTTATTTTCTCATATATATTAAAGGAGCATTTTGTTGCATAAATTAATCTGGTTTGGAAGTTATTTGTTCTTAGGGCTTGAAATACTTCACTCCAAGCAATTCTGGCCTTCATGGTTTGTGCAGAGAGATGTGCTGTGATTCTGATTGTTTTACCTTTGTATGTGATTTTTTTTGTTTTTCCCTGACTGCCTTTAAAATTCTATTTTTTTGTTGGCAATCTGTGAATTCGAGAAGAACATGCCTTGGTGAATATCTCCTTTCAATATAATTATTTGTCGTACTATAAATGTCACTTGTATTTTAAGGTCTTTTTTTATATATTTGGGAAGTTTTCTTCTGTTATTTCTGTAAGCATATTGGTGAATGCATCTCTGTAGTCTTCAAATTTTTCTCTTTGACTCCCATTAGCCTTAGGTTCGTATTTTTGTTATCATCTAGGAGGTCCTGAATGGTCTTCTCTTGTTCTTTTATTTTCTTTTTGGCTTCTGTGAGCTCCTCATCATAATCTACTATTTTGTCCTCAACATTAGAAACTCCATCTTCACATCGATCATTCCTTGCATGTATGAGTTTTGTTGTACCTTTTATTTCAGGAATTTCTGTCTGACATCTTTTTGAAGTTTCCATGTCATTGTTGAATCTGTCATTCAAGTTTTGACCTGAATTAGCTCATTCAGTTTTTTTCCTATTTCCCTGAAAATTACCATGGACATATTGAGTGTCATTGAAGTAAATTTTGGGTTCATTTCCTGTTTGAATCCTTTTTTTTTTTTTCATTTCTTCTATGAACTTTTCATAAATTTCTGCTATCTGGTATTTGTTTACATCTCCCTTTCTGTCACCTTGCTCTGCCTTAGAGTGGAGGCGATTTGGAGATCTTCAATTTCCTGATTTTCCCCATTTTCCTAATTGAACCTATGTTCGTTTATTTTTTTCTTCAGATTATCTTTTCACTTTTGTGGGGTACCACTGGTTGAGGGAGGTGAGGAGAGTTTGTGGTTATATGAATGTTTCTAGTAGTTTGTTGCCTTTCAGTGCATAATTTCAACTTTGTATGTCTAGTTCTAGTATTTGCTGATTCCATTGTTTACTTTAAGTGATTTTTCCCTGTCTCCAGGTGTTGTTACCAGGATACTGTACTTTAAAAGTTTCTCCAGTTTGAATCTTACACCCTCATTTCCATATAATTGGTCTCACAGTTACTCGTCCTCCCCTTTGTCTATTCTGTAGATGAGGGAGAGAAACTAGCCAACTTTTGAATCTGAACCAATGGAAGCATAATTCTATAAGGGTAATAACCCAATAAGCACTTGAAACAACATGATAGTGAATATCTCAAAAAGCATCCAACAAATTTAAACCAATAAAATATCTACTGGGACCATCAATTAGATACGTCAATGGGCTATTATACACGTGTTTGCCAAATCACTTCTTTGCCAAATATTCAGCAGTGATTTTAAAGAATCTACCTTCCAGTGCCCAGTGGGTTGGTCCTCTGGTCTAGGTAAACCCTAAGTGGTAAGGATAAAAGAAAGAACTATAAGGAGAAAAAATAATCACAAATGAAAAAAATATATATTTTTTTCTTCCTTTCTCTGAGTCCTGTGTCCTGTAGTGTGGGAATAAAGAAATAGGAGAAGTGCAAAGGGTTTTTTATTATTATTATTATTATTATTAGTGTTAAGGATTCATTGTTGTATATTTAGAAAGGGGTACCAGGCAAGGCTATGTACAAAATTGGTAGTGAGAAATGGGGGTGGGGAGATGGTCTATGCCTGATATGGGTGGTGGGGAAAGTTTGGGTGTGTATGTGTAAGATGTAAAGGTTGAAGAAAGATTAAATTGAGAGTAAGAAAGAAAAAAACAAAAGCAGAAATTAACCCAAACAACAAAAACCAAGAAACTGAGGGGAAAGAGATCAGATGAGGGATTAAGGGTAAAAGCAGGTTGGGGTATGTGTGCATGGGTGAATCCTCTGACCCTCTATAAGCTACATTTGATTGAAAGAAAGAAGGAAATATATATGTATACACACACATATATTTATACACACACATATTTATGTGGGGTGCTCAGCATAGGTACACAGGCACACTCATAAATAAGTGTAGTGGGAATAGTGTTAAATAATGTGATAAAAGTGTGGGGAGTAATGTATAGAAGTAGGAATACGTGAAACAGTAAAAACCAATGAAGAAGATAAGACATTTAAACTCTTAAAATAAAAAAAAATAGTATAGAAAGTGCTATATGGACAGAAACTAAGAAGATAATACTGTCAAATGAAGAGTAGCAGAAAGAAAAAAAGAAAACAGAAACAAACAAAAACAAAAGTGAAGAAAAAGGAAAGAAAGAAAGAAGAAGAAAAACAAAAGAGGCAAAACTAAGAAAAAACAATAAAAATAATTTTTAAAAAATACTTTGTTTTGGATTTGTGGCTCCTTTTAAGGAGCAGAACTCCAGGCTAGACATATCTCTGTGCTTTGCAGTCTGCTTACGGCACTATACTGAGTATGGAAGGCTGTTAAGTGTAAGGGCAGGTCATCACTGTGAGTTTACAGTCCTTTATATGTAGGGCTAAGACTGGCTATTGACCATCACAGAGGCAGACTCTAAGTTTTCTGCAGCCTGCTATTTAATTGCTGACAGTCTACTGTGACTAGGGTGCACTTCCCTCCTTTCACTCTGGGAGTTTGGCAGTGAAGCAGTTGTTGCAATGTTCTGCCACTGAAGTTTGAGCATGGAGCCCTTTTCTGAACAAATGGCAATCCCCACACACTTCTATGAGTTTCTATCCTAGAGTGCCACTCTGCCTTCAGTCACCCACCATAGACTCAGGGTCACTGGGGGTACTGTGACTCCAGCTCTTCTTGTTTTCTCCCACTCCATAAGATTGTTGAATTCTAATTCTCCATTTCTTTGTGTGTAGAAAAGTTTCTTTATGTTGCCTTTTAGTTGGTAGGTGCACTGAAGCCACACTTTGCACTCTTTCCTGGGATTCACCAGTCTCCCCACTCGGGTGCTGGGTTGGTCTCCACTACAGGAAATGTGTGTTTCCGCTGGTCTTCACAGAGTCTCCAGTCTCTGCCGTGCATGACAGGTCTTCCTGCCCATCTCCATGTTCTGTTCAGCTCTCCACCACACATATTGCATGCTCCCTTTGCTCTCCACTGTCAGGCTATACCATGTTCTGCCACAGCCTTTCTTGTCTCAGTCTATATCTTTGAGCCTTTTCTTATGTAACTCTTAATCCTATTGTCTTCTTTTTTTCTATCTGTTCACTTGGTTTCTGTGTATATTCCATTCACTTGAGTTCTTCTCTGAGCAGTTACTTTTCAGTCTGGAGGCAATTAGCCCTGGAGGAGCTGATACATTGACCCTCCCTGCTCCACCATCTTGAGGTCTTTCTGCAGTCATTCATATCTTGTATTATCTTGTTTAATTCAATCAGCCTTTTGTCTGTATCTTCTCTAAGTATATCGAACATTTTATTAAGTAAATCCTTAATCTTTTTTTGCATCCTATTTGAAGTCACTGAACATTTTATGGATTTATTTGTTCCTTCTTTGATCTTTTTAAACATTTTACTTTGTTTTGATATTTTTGCCTGTGGCTTCCTCTACTTCAGCACCCATCATGTCAGCTTTTGGAGAATGAGTTAAAAGTTTTTGGAGACAGCTTGTTGCCTTGTTTTCTCATGTTTTCATGCTGAAAGTTATGAACCAGTTAGGGTAGAAAAAACTGACTATACTGTGGAGATCTCTTTAGTCAATGTGTTTCTCTGAGATATGACTTCATTGTTGGTTATATTTTGGTATTTACACACCTCTTCAACCTTCTCATTGTAATATGTTCAGTCCTGGTCAGTGTGCTGCAAGGAGAGAAACACTACTTCTCATATCCGCTTCTACAGTGCCAACAGAAATCAATCAAGTAATTAAAAAGTGTCTTAACAGTTTCACCCTTTTTCCAAAAACACAGAAAGACTATGATATAGTACTGAAGCCAAGTAGCTTAGAGTGTAGAGGATGAGGTAGAGTTATGGAAGAAACAAGAAATCAAATAATTAAAAAGCCAAGAAAGAGAAAAAAGAAATAAGAGCAAATGGTAGAAAGAAAAGAGATAGGACTTTTTTGGCATTATTTTTTTATATCTGGAGTGAACAGTTCAGATGAGGTTTCAGATGTTACTTGCCAGGGCAGGAAAAAGGCAGAAGAAGGGAAATACAATTGGAGATTAAGGGAAGTGGTAAGAAGATCAAAACCAATTAATATGCTGATAGAAAATTTGCATTTGAATTTTCTATACAAAATATTTTTAATAAGGGCTATTCTGACATTCCCATGAAAGCTACTATTTAAATTAAAGGGCTATTTAATTATTATTCTTCTTTTCAAATGTACAAACCTCTCCTGTATATATATGAGATGAAAGAAAAAAAAGGAGTGAGAAAAAAGAAAAATGAACCTCACATGTACAAAAATGCAGAAAAAGTATTCTAGACTATTTATATTAAAGTCTGAATTCAACGAGTGTACTCTTCCTCAGTATATTCACAAAGAAGCTTTTTCTTGTTACAGTTGAGGGTGGAGGGGAGCTGAGTCCCTGTACTTGTGGTTGAGTCCAGGAGGTTGGATGTGTCTACTACTGCATGAACTTGTTACCCTCCTATGATTTGTTCTCTTGCCTGCCAGTGAGTGAAAGAGTTTTGAGGGAGGGGTTTCTGGATGTTCCACTGAGCCTCCTTCTCATTCCTTCTGCAGGCAATAGTCTTCTTGGCTTCATTTGCACACCTGTGGTTGTGGCTTGTCCAAGGTTTTTATGCTTCTGTCTTATGACTGTAAAGCTTCACTTGTTTTGCAGGCAGGGAAGACATAGGTGTGGTTTGACCCATTATTCCACTGACATTCGGAGGGGCTTTCTCAGTCTGCTTTTTTCCCTCTGTTGTCAGACATTTCTTCTAAGAAATTAATTGCATTCTAAATAATAGTACTTTCCACATATTACAGGAGAAGAAAATGAAGATTAAGAGATACTATTGATCTAACCAAGGTCATATAATCAATAAGTAGAAGATTAAGATTCAAATTCAGATAAACTAACTTCAAGCTGCTCTTCTCTCATACTAATGCTCCCTTTACACATGTAATTCAAAGCAACTACATGACCTCTAGGTGACATATTTTCCCTGAAGGAATAGGAAAGGAAGGTGACTAACAACTAACTGAGCAATCCTAAAGGCCCAGATGAGGTCAAAGAAGATGCATTTTACATGGGTGCAGGAAATACGAGATGGAGATGTGCTCTCAATAGCACTGGACTGCCCAGGATCACAGCAGCAGTGATCTTCAATTTGGGCTTTCCAAACAATATGAGTGAAACATAGGGGATAAGGAGAGCCAAAGGCATCGCCAAATTAAATATTGAAGGAATGGACTAAGAAGTCCAAACCAGGTAAAGGAGGCAGGTTGTGGAACATGGATCAAGAAAAGATCCCAGACTGAGGCCTCTCTGAGAGTGAGAAGAAAGTGGGCAGTGGGGGACTGATAGAAGAGGGAGCCTAAGAAAAATAGGATGTGTGTCCAAATTGGCATTTAGAATATGGACAAAAAGTTATAATAGATATTGTGAAAAAGAAATAAAAAATATTCAAATGGGAAGAGAACTAGAGAGAGAGGAAGGGAAAAGGAAGGAAGGAAAAAAGAAGAGAAAAGAGAAGAAAAAGAAGAAAAAGAAGAGGAGGGGGCTTAAAAACATAGATATAGGACTATATGGAATGGTGAAGCAGCCCATGGGGCTTGCTGGCATAACCCAGGCCAGCTTGTGGAGCCCATCTGTCAGGGGACCCAGGTGGGTGAGTGGAGCCCAGCTGCTGGGGGACCTGGCTGACTCATGGAGCTGAGAAAACCCTGAACACCTGAAAGATTGTAATGGCAAAACAAACTTAAGCCACATAGAAAGGATTTGAGACAGAAAATCCCCCTGGTGTGCCCTCTCTCTCTCTCTCTCTCTCTCTCTCTTTCTCTCTGCCTTGCTCCAAACAAGGCACACTACAGCCTGGCAGCAAATTTTGCTAGCACACAGAAGGCAAGCAAACCAGGAAGCTGCTCCCTCTCCCAAGCAGCCACCAGGATTTCTTCCTTTCCTTTTTTTTTTTTCCCAAGCCATAGCTGGTAACTAAACCTCTAGCAATGGCAAAGTGATGGTCTGCAGTGTCAATGGGCATTGGTGAAAGGAAACAATGCCACTTCACCCTGTCCTTCTTTCAACAGCCAGCTAGAAAAAGAGAGAGGCACAAAATTGCAATTCATGAGAGGTAAGTTTTCTTGACTGCAACCCCCCTTGCAGCAGCCCCACCCTATATCAACTACCTCATTCCACAGCACCTCTGGCTGGTATGTGACTGCATCACAGTGCAACAGCCAGTCCCTGCTCCTAGTGGCCAGGAGAGAGGAGAAAGGAGTGCTAGCAACATGGAACAGCGGAGGCTGTGCAAAGACCTAAAAGTGCCAATTGTACCCACGGAACTGAGGAAAAGTTACAGAGACATAAAGGGTAAGGAGATGTGGGTGGGCTGCCAAGGGATTACCAGACAGCTGCTGGCCAAAAACTCTGCCCCAGACTTGACACCTGGAGGCCAAGACAAGCACAAAGCTAACTGCTGTAGACTCAGTGAGACTACCCAGCACAGATTTGGGCTCTGGCTTGCACACTACCACAGAACTCTGGATTATCAGAGGAATTTCACTCTCTCTAGATATTTTTTTTCTTTTCATTTGATTATCTGTTCATTTTATTTTCTTTTTTCTTTCTGTTCTTTTTTGTTGTTGTTGCTTAAGTTTTTACTTTTATTGTCTTCTGTTTTATTCAGATCTCCTTTTCTCTTTTTTCCATTTTCTCTCTCTCCTTCCTCAACTGTCCCTCTGAATGCTTTTCTTTTTTCATGTGAGTGAATATTTTCTAGATTTTCTCTGATTTGCTCCAATATTTTCACACTTCACTCTTTCTATCCTGTCTACTCCAGTTTCCCAAAGCTTAAGTGATCTTCTTTTATTATTCAGTCCTTGCATCTACTATATTTCTCTTCATCTACCTCTCTACCTTTCCATATCCCTCATAATTCCCCTCACGCAAAGGGTAAAAACCACTTTACTAATGGGAAACTCCCTGCATACAAGTCCTGATTTATGTTGGATTTTGTTATATAACTGTAAACCTTTCTCCTATGGTTAAAAGTACAAAATTAATAGTTACCATTCTCTCAAGTTCATGGATGTGCTCGACGCTCTTGTTATTTCTAATGTACTACTATAACCAGGGTGTCATACCTGTTACAATCAGTTGTGCTTTCTTCAATGATAATACTGTGATTATCGGGGGTCATAATGATTAACATAGTCCAGAACTGAAGAACTAAGTGCTGGGCCAAATAGCAATTTCTCATCCATATTGAACTTGGAAGGTAGGATCGTAAGACAGACACAAAAGCCAAGACACATCTCTACCTAGAAGACATCTCTGAGGAATAAACATTTCCTTGGAAAGCCTTGATACTTGTCTTAAAGTTACCTACCATAATCAAACTATAAAATTCAACACAGAAAACAAACTGAAAGGTATATATATGTGTGTGATGACAAGACACGGATGTAAAATACAAACCCAGACCCCCAGCCTGCCCAGAACAAATCCAGAGGACAATGAAATAGGGGACATCTTAAGTCACTCAACTGAATTTTCAGAAACAATAACACCAGAAGTTTAAAATCAGGTGAAGGAGGCTATATAGAACATCAGATTAGAAATAATTGCTCAGTTAAAAAGAAATGACGATCATGAAAGAACTGCTTAATGAATTTAGAGTAGACACAGACATAAAAACAGAAGCACTTAGGAAAGCGATGGAAAACTTGAACATTCAACTCAGGAAAGTAATGGAATCCATGAAACAGATTCAGATATTCAAGAGATCAAAAATTCTCTTGAAAGTATCACAGTAGATTGAAGGAAGGCAGAGACAGAATTTAAAACCTAGAAGACAGGACTGCAGTTAACGACCATGAAAGGAAAGACTTCTCAAAAATACCTGGAGACTATGAAAAATCAATCCAAAAGCTGCAAGATGATGCAAAGACCAATATAAGAGTGACTGGAGTGAATAAAAAAGCAGAAGACAGTGCACAGGGCATTAAAAAATTATTCACAAGAGTAATGGCAAAAATCTTCCCAAGCATGAGAAAAGAATTTGACATACAGGTAAGTGAGACATATATAAACCCAATTAACCATTACCAAAATAAATCTACACCAAGACATGTAATAATCAAGAGTCCAGAAATTGAACACAAGAACAGAGTACTGAAAATTGTTAGATAAAAGAAACAAATCACATATAATGGAAAACTGATGAGAATCCTCCTCAGCACAAACCCTTAAGTAAAACTGATGAGAACCCTTCTCAACACAAACCCTTAAGTAAAAGGAGAGCTTGGAGCAAGGTATTTCAAGCGCTGAAAGAAAACAATCTCCAACCCAGATTGATGTACCTGGCCAAACTATCTTTCAAATTCAATAATGAAGTAAGATACTTCCACTGAAAAGAACAACCAAAGAAATTCATGACCACCAAACCATTTCTACAGAATATTTTGAAGGATATCATAGAAAGGGAAAAAGGAGACTATAATTCCAAGGACATTAATAAAAATAATCCACCAGGCAATGGAAGTAGTTAAACAGAAGGGAAAAACAGAACCAACAACAGAAAAAGACTACGACAAAGATAAGTCAGTACATAACAGTTATAACCATCAATGTAAATGGTCTCACCTCACCTATCAAAAGAAACAGACTGGCAGAATGGATGAAGAAACAGGATCTTTCAATATGCTGCATACAAGAAACACATTTAACCCAAAAAGAAATTCAAAGACTGAAAATCAAAAGATGGAAAAGAGTACTTCATACAATAGGAACCTAGAAAACAGAAGGGGCCGCTATCCTAATCAGACAAAATGAACTTCAAGCTAAGACTGATCAAGAGAGACAAAGAAGGTCACTAAGTACTTGTTAAAGGAAAACTCCAAGAGGAAGAGATAACAATCATTAATATTTATGCGCAAATAGTGGTGCATGTAGCTACATACAATAAATATTAATGGACATGAAAAATCAAATAACCACCATCATAATTATAATGAGAGACCTCAACACCTCACTGTCACAAGTAGAGAGCTCAAGCAGACAAAAAAATCAGCAAAGAAATATCAGAGCTGAACCAAAAATGTGAACAAATGGACTTAGTGGATCTCCACAGAGTGTTCCCACATCAGAATTCACATTCTTCTCAGCCAGAGAAGGGACATTCTCCAAAATAGACCACATACTAGATTACAAAGCATGCTTACATAAATGCAAAGGAATTGAATGTATATCATGCATGTTATCAGACCATAGTGCAATGAAATTGGAAATCAATTACAATAGAAACTAAAAAAAAAAAACAAAACTACATAAACACATGGAAATAAATAACACTCTCCTGACCAACAGCTGGATCACAGATGAAGTTAAAGAAGAAATTAGGCAGTTAGTAAAATTAAATGATAATGCCAATACAACATACTGGGATTTATGGGACACAGGGAAAGCAGTGCTTCGAGAGAAGTTCACAGCACTGAATTTTCACATTAGGAAAACACAGTGAGCTAAAGTAAACATCCTAATGTTGAACTTCAAACCCCTGGAAAAAGTAGAACAAATCAAACCCAAAGCTCATATGAGAGAGGATAAAGATCAGAGCTAAAATTAATGCAATTGTGACTAAGAAAACAATACAAAGAATCAATGAATCAAAGAGTTGGTTCTTTGAAAGATTAAATAAAATTGACATCCCCTAGCCAACCTTATCAAAAAAAGGATAGAAAAGACTCAAATCCATGCAATAAAAAATGAAAAAGATGAAGAAACTGACTTTGCAGAAAACCAAAAGATCATCAGTACCTACTTCAAGAACATATACTCAAACAAGACGAAAAACAGTGAAGAAATGGAAAGATTCTTACAAACATATTAATTACCAAAGCTGAATCAAGAAGAAATAAAAAGACTAAGCAACCCAATATCAGCCATTGAAATTGAAGAGGTAATTAAAAACTGACCAACAGAGAAAAGCCCAGGTCCTGATGGATTCACAGCTGAATACGAGAAGAAATTTGGAGAAGATCAAATATCACTACTCCTCAAACTCTTTAAAGAAATTGAAAGGGAAACAATACTCCCAAAATAACTTGGAATCAGGCATCAGCCTGATACTAAAAGTAGAAAAGGATCCAACCAAGAAAGAGAATTACAGGCCAATTTCCCTACAAAATATACATGCAAGAATTCTGAATAAGATACTGGCAAACAGAATGCAACAAATTATCAAGAAGATTACACATTATGACCCAGTAAGATTCATTCCAGGGATGCAGGGATGGTTCACGATATGCAAATCAATCAATGTAATACACCATATCAACAGAGGCAAGGACAAAAATCTCATGATCTTCTCAATAGATGCAGAAAAAGAATTTGACAAAATCCAACACCTATTCATGATTTAAAAAAAAAACCCTATAGCAATTAGGAGTAGACAGTCTATATGTCAATCCAATAAAAACCATCTATGACAAACCAATGGCCAACATCATACTAAACCGTCAAAAACTGAAAGTTTTCACTTTACAGTCTGGAACAAGACAAGATTTTCCACTGTCACCACATTATTCAATATAGTTCTGGAAACATTAGCCAGAGTACTTAGGCAAGAGAAAGAAATAAAAGGAATAAAGGTAGGAAAGGAAGAAGATAAATCATCATGATTGTGGATGAGATGATACTCTGAATCAAAGATTCCAAAAACTCCACCAAAAGACTTATAGATTTAGTAACTAAGTTTAGTTGCATAGTTGGATACTAAGTCAGCACTCAAAAATCAATAGCATTTATACATACAAATAACAAACACACTGAGAGAGAAATTAGGGAAGCTAAACCATTCACAACTGCATCAAAAAATGTAATATTTAGGAATCAATCTAACAAAGCAAATAAAAGAACTCTACATTGAAAAGCACAGAACTCTTAAAAAGGAAACTGTAAGGGATACCCAAAAATGGAAATATATCCTATATTCTTGGGTAGGAGGAACCAACATAGTGAAAATGGCCTTACTTCCTAAATTACTATACAGACTTAATACAATTCCAATCAAATCCCAATACTATTCTTCACAGAATTAGGGAAAGCAATCAGAAAATTAACCTCGAGCCAGAAGAGACCAAGAAGAGCAAAAAACAATTCTACTCAACAAGGGCAAGGCAGGGGACATCACAATCCCTGACCTGAAATTATACTATAAAGCTACTGTGATAAAAACAGCATAAAAAAACACAAAACAGCATGGTATTGGTAAAAAGACAGGCCCGAGGATCAGTGGAACAGTTTAGAAGATGCAGAAACAATTCCAAATGCACTCACATACTTTATCTTCAACAAAGGAGCCAAACACCCTCACTGGAAGAAAGACAGCCTCTTTAATAAATGGTGCTGGAAAAATTGGCTTACCACATGCCAAAAATAAACCTAGGTACATGTCTCTCACCATGTACTAAACTAAAGTGGATGTGAATCAGAGATTTAAACATTAAAGAAGAAACACTAAATCTGCTGGAAGATAGAATAGGAAGAACTCTTGAAGACATGGATGTAGGCAAGAACTTTATGAACAAAATGCAGACTGCACAGGGAATAATACAAAGAATCAATGGTTGGGATCATATCTTATTAAAAATGTTTTGCACAGGAAAAGAAATCACCAACAGAATGGAGCGACAACCCACAGAGTGTGAAAACATTTTTGCCAGCTGTTCCTCAAAGGTCTAACATCTAGAATATGTGAAAAACTGAAAAATATCAGACACCCCAAATTTAAAGACCCAGTCCAAAAATGAGCTGCAGAAATGAATAGACACTTCTTAGATGAAGAAGTACAAATGGCAAATAAAGATGTGAAAAAGAGTTCAACATCACTGCTCATTTGAGAGATGCAAATTAAAACAACGCCAGGATTCCATCTCATTCCAGAAATAACAGCTATTATCAAGAAGTCATCCAATAACAAATGCTGGCAGTGATGTGGCGATAAAGGAACTCTCCTTCACTGTTGGTGGGAGTGTAGGCTGGTCCAACTATTGTGGACGTTAGTGTGGAGATTCCTCAAAAGACCACAACTAGAGATTCCATTTGACCCAGTTATTCCTCTTATTAGTATCTTCCCAAAAGAATTAAAAACATTGTACCACAGTGATATATGCACAGCCATGTTTATAGGGAACACAATTTGTAATAGCTAAGTCTCAGAAGCAACCCAAATGCACAGGAGCTAATGAATGGCTAAAGAAGATGTGTTTTGTTTTTTTTATGCAATGGAGTACCACTGTGCCATAAAAAAGGATAAACTTGAAACATTTATAGGTAAATGGATGCACCTTGTGAACATACTCTTAAGTGAAATAAATCAGATATATATGAGTACATAGCAAATTGTTTCTCTGATATGGCAAACTATAGGTACAAATAGGGATAAAAAGGTACAATAGATATTGTGAAAAAGAAAGATAATATCCAAATGGGAAGCAAACTAGAGTGGGAGCACGGGGAAAGGAAGGAAGGGAAAAAGAAAGGAAAAGAATGGAAAAATGTAAATAAAGCTGTTGTAAATAGGAAGGGAGGGGAGTGGTAGGGAAGGGAGGGGAACGGGGACAAACCAAGATACATCATGTACACGTGCTAATTAACTTTGATGAATATGATCATTGTGTATATCTACAATATACCAATACAAGTTCTTGGTAAATAAAAAAATACAAAAAAGAGGGAAAAAATAGAAAAATGTAAATAAAGTTGTTGTAAATAAGGAGGGGAAGAGGAGTTCAAAGGAGGGGTGGGGAAGGGTGAAAAAACCGAAAATATATCATGTACAGGTAAAAATTAACCACAATGAATGTGAACGTGATCATTATGTATATCTAAAATGTACCAATAAATTTTCTTGGTTAAAAAAAAGAATATGGATAAAACGCATGCATGAGGAAATCTCACGAAACTTCCAGTGGTCACTCATGGCTCAGCTGGCATTTTAGCACAGCTTTAGGTGCCCCCACTCCATTCAACATCTCCCCATGTATTAACTGGTCATAAATTATCTTGCAGAACACTTTGGGGGAAATCTAAATGGACATCTTCCATTGTGCTCTCAAATTCTCTGTCTCATTTGACTAGGAGTGAACACAAGGCTGAAAGATGGGAATGTGCTCCAGGCAGTAAAGGTAGAGCAGCCGGCAGTGGGAGATAAGTGAACATGTATAGACAGTGGTAGCTAGGGATAGATTGTTTTCTCAACTAATTATTTTCCAATTTATTGAAGAAGTGTGGCTGCAAAACATGGCCTCTGTGGGGAGTCTACTTCTTCAAGTGCTCAGGGATTGAGTATTGGATTTGCACTATTTCTCTGTAAAGGCCAATGAGTCACACAGAACTTTTCAAAGGTATGCTAAGCAAGTAGAGACTGAAAAGCTACTGTCATATCCTGTGGGGTGGGGCAGTAGCAGAGATAGATTGGAAAACAGCAGTTGGTTAGACTCACAGATTCACTTGGTAAAGTAAGTGAACCAGGTTTACTCTCCGAGTGTAGCTGTTGAGGTTCTCTTTCTAGGCCTATTCCTGATTGTGGTTAATAAGCTAAAAATATAGAGAGGTACGGAGCAGTGAGAAATAATTTCCATTAGATGATCACTACCAAATTCTTCCGTGGCTTTAGGAGGCGCTTAAACTTTGTTGAGAAGTTATGGTGATTGTGTCTAAGAGCACTTCTGCATTGATTTTGTGTCTTTTTTTTTTTCTTTGAGACAAGGTCTATGTAATTTTAGGTTGACCTTGAACTCACCATGTAGCTCAGTAATTTGAACTCCTCCTGCCTCAGCCTCCCAGGTACTGAGATTACAGGTGTGCACCACCACACCTGGCAGCACTACTACACTGAAAGACATGGTAGCTCTTTGTGGGAGGCCAGTTATACAGTCAGGTTGTGCTGTCTGATTTCATAGATTTGAGTCCCAGCTATATAAATTATTGGATGGTCTTGGTCAAGAAATTCAAGGGGCTGGGGCTTTAGCTCAGTGGTTAAAGCACTTGCCTAACAAGCACAAGGCTCTGAGTTCGAGCCCCTGCACCAAAAAAAAAAAAAAGAAAGAAAGAAAGAAAAAAGAAAAAAAAAAGAAATTCAATCACATGATGTTTCAGTTTTCTGTAAAATAGGGATAATAATGGCATATAATTTTCTAGAATGCTATGTGGGTTAAAGCGAGCATTAAATCGAGCCTGTGTTTCAGTCTCATGCCTATACTCACTCAGTGAAGAAAATATATTGTATTTTGGCTCTTTCAGATCTCTCTTCACTCCAAAAGTTGTCACAGAAGCAAAGGTTCTGGAAGGGATCAGGCCAAATTCAGGGCTATCAAAAGTCCTAGCAACTCACACGTTACAGGAGCATGGCTCCCTCATATAGTAGAATTAGGCAGAAGGAGTGTACTTCTCTGTAAATTTCTCTCTTGGACACAGATAAGCATCCATTTGGGTCTTTGGGGACCTCCTAGGCTGGTTGTCCATTAGGCCCAGCTGTTGTCACCGATAAGCATCTGTTTCTTGTCCCTTACTCCTGCCTGCTGTGGAGGCATCTTTAGCACGTTCTAAATGGAACCTAGATGCCTCCTGGTGG
>PVJO010023888.1:0-25357 GCA_004026905.1 Hystrix cristata
TTTTCCCTTCCATCTTTCCCCCCTCCCTTCCCCAGTTCCCTTTGCCATTTGAACATTTTCTTCCCATTTCCCATTATCTATTATACATTTTGGTCCTTATTTACACTTTCGGTTTCTCACAGCAGAGAAACAGTGCAATATTTAAACATGTGTGTCCGATTTGTTTCACTTAAGCGTATGATAAACTTGAGACATTTATAGGTAAATGGATGCACCTTCCCTCCTTTTAATTTAAAATAGTTACAGCTTTTCCTGTTTCCACTGTCCTAAGGGCAGTAGAAAATAAGATAACAAAAGTTTAGGAGATCTCTGACAGGCGGGAGCGCACAAGTATGATCTCTTAGCCTGACTTCTGGTCACATTCACCCTATTCAAATCTCATTACAGGCTCATAAATATGCATTACATTGCATTAATGTAATTAAGATCAGTGAATTCTGGGATAAGCATGGGTGCTAAGGACCTTTAAAATGACTCAGTACCCACACAACTTCCTGAGCAAGGAGATTGTTAGACCCTGAGGTCAAAAGAGTCAGTCAGTGTGCACTCTGCAGAAGGAGGGTCACTGAAGGGAAAACTGTTCCCATGTCTCCAAGGGCACCATGTGGACTAGCACAGACTGTGACCCATCCTGGCAGATGACACATTTGACAGAGGATGAATTAAGAGCGAAGAGACTCTGATCATAGCCCCAAAAAGAATGCCTGAGGAGACTTGACTGACCTTGACATATTGGGAAAATAAATCATGATTGACAAGGGTGTCAACTTAACTTGGTCTTGAACATCCAACAATAAGAGAACATAGCTAGAGAAATAAATAATTTAAGCCAGCCATACAGGGAAATTCTCCAATTACTGACCCCTGCTAAAAATCCTAAGGGCCAGCTAGTTACAAATGCTATTAGACCATATCTAACATGGGTCCTTACCCAGTCTACCTTTCCATCCTGTTGCTCAGGCTTTAGTCACAGATGTCTTTAATCTCTTGGTAAAGCTTTCTGTTTTCTTTGCCTAGAGGCTGCCAAACCCCAAGTGGTCATACAGATGAAACCTGCCACAAAGCTGCCAGACATCTTCTGTCAAGGCCCATCAGACAAAACTTCCCCGCTAAAGATTCCTATCCACTGCTCCCCAACTACGACCCCATTCAGCTGGAAGAAGCCAGATTGATCTTCGCCCAGTTCCCCAGAAGAAGTTGGATATTTTTCTCAGAGTGGGGGATGTAGGGACAGGGGTCCCCACAGGTAGGGAAAAGATAGGGTAAAAGCTTTGTTAGATGTTATTCTCTATAGCCAGACTCTAAAAGCCAGACAGCTATAATCAAATAGTTAGAACCATAAAGGCAGCTGCATTCCAACAGTTAGGGAGATAAAGGCAAAGAGACTAATTCTGGGAAGGCCCCGGGTAATCTGATTAACATAAGGAAAACCAACCTCTCCCTTTTGACTCTTACATCTGCATTAACTAGCCCTAAGGCACCTGCCCAGGAAGTTTGCCCTCTGCCAAAAGACAAAGGTCACAGGCTGAGGGAAATTGAGGCAGAGGTGACAGACAAGCCCAAGAGCCAATTAGATTCCAAGGGCTGATCCAAGGGAAAAGCCTCAACAAAAAGGGGCTACGACAAAAGGCCCACGAGTATTTTGCTTTTGAATGCTCCCTACTCATTGAGTAGCTATCTATCATCTCCTTCCCCCACTTTTTCACCACTTTTAAATAAACTGTCCTCTAAATAAATTGTCTTCTCCTATTAAAAAAAATAAAAATGACTCAGTACCCTGTCAATCATTCCTGTCAGTCATACAGGATTGACAGGATTCAGTGGGAGGCACCTAAGCAAACACACCTGGCCCTTAAATTGTGAAAACCTGATTTTATCCTCTCTTCTTTAATTGTTGTTGTTGCTTTCCTGTCATTCTGGCACCTTTCTTGGTCTGTGTTATACCTTTTGTTGATTTGGACTTCCTCTGAGCACAACTTCCTGTGATCTTCAATAAACACAGCTGCTTACTATTCACTATTGGGTGTGTACTTGACACTTCTTTACTTGTCGTACACAAGAACCTGGACTATTCATTCCACTGTAACACTGTTGTCAGTCATACTCTGGAAGACCCAATGGGAGGTGCCCTAGACCTGGCATAACATTTTAAGCCCTACACCCGATGTCCCCAGAACTTGTGCCCTTTTCTTTTCCAGGCACGAGCCTGCTCGCTGTGAGCCTACTGTGTATCACCTTAATAGATCTTGCTGCTTTTTCCTTACTGTTGCATGCCATGTCCAGTTTTGGGAACCGAGGAACCTGTCCTGGACCCTGTCACCCACGGTAGCTCAAGACTGGGTCCCTATGGCCTACCCAGACACACTCAGAAGTGAGCTCCACCAGCCTCCCAGGGGGATCTAGAAGCCAATCAAGTTGACGCAGTCAAGTTTAACCATCAGCAATACCTATGCCAAATTAACGGAACTGTACACCTAAGACTGGCATACCTCATGATTACGTATGTGTATGAGATGTGACCCAAAAGTACGGTGGTTGAATCTATAAAAATCATTACAGTGAAAGACAGATTGCCACTAAAACCCTCCATACATCCCCTCTCTTTGAACACACTTATCCCCTCATTCTTCCCACTTTCTGAAGCAGTTCTGGAAGTTTTCTTTGGTGAATGTCCTTAGTTGCACTGTCTTGGCTGCCTCAAGGTCTGGAGTTGATTCAAAACCTTTACCTTTCATGATCATTTTGAATTTAGGAAAGAGCCAGAAGTCCTATGATGCCAGACCCTAGGATGAAGTGGATGAAGATGATAAAAAAAATTCTTTTGAGACAGTCTTGCTTTGTAACTCAGGCTGGTCTTGAACTCACTATGTATTCAAGGCTGGCCTCAAACTCATGGTGATTCTCTTGCCAATGTGGCAGGACCCCCCTGCCATAACTCAGGTGGTCACAGACAATTGCAGGCCGGAAGGCTCCATGTTTCCTTGACAACTAGTAAGGCATGTGTTCATAAGGGCTGACCTTTGAGCTTCAATTTGTAAAAAGGTAAACATAAATAACAGGATTAACCAAATTGACCCAGAGGGCATCCCTAAAAAGTGAGGTAACTGGATTCTTAGGCAAAGTAGGTGAAAATTATTTTAACCAATGTAATCAACCAATACCTGTATTCAAATAAGGTGAAAAATTGTGTATCCAATCAATGGATTTAGTTTGTACTCAATAATCTTGGTGGGGTGGGGTTTCACAAATAAATTCTGCTCTCTTTATTTGATTTTTGAACACGCTTTGGACCCTAGTACTCTGGGCCAGTGCCAGAACACTAAAAGAGCTGTATTCTTGTGACCAGCCTGGTGCCTTCATTCCTTTGGCATTGATCTCCTCTCCTGCAACAGCCTCCCAAGTGCTGGTGTTACAGTGGAATGGGCTAGTAATAGTCCAGGCCCTTATGTACAATGAGGAAATAATTTCCCAGTGTACACCTAGTAGATAGCAGCAAGGAGCTACATTTATTGAAGATCACAGGATATTGTACTCAGGCAAGTCCATGTCAACAAAAGCTATAATGCAGACCAAGAAAGATGCTGGGGTGAGAGGAAAGCAAAGTACACAAAAGTAGCCACAGGGAGGGGGGGAAGTAGGTGGAGTATCAATAACTCAGGCTTTTAGAATTTAAATGCCAGACATGTCTGCTTAGGTTCCTCCCACTGACCCTCTAGGTGTGATTGACAAGAATGATTGACAGGGTGCTGAGTTATTTTAGGGGCTCTCAACACACATGCACATCCCAGAATTCACTCTGCTCTTAATCATATTTATGAGACACAGTGCATGTTTATGGACCCGCAATGAGATTTGAATGGGGTAAAGGCAACCAAAGATTGAGCTAGGAGATCCAACTGGCATGTGCTCACGCCTAGAGCATCAGCAATCACCTAAACTTTTATTATCTTATTTTCTATCCGCCTTAGGACAGTGGAAGCAGGAATAGCTGTAAAGTGATGTTTGGAATTAAATAGAAGGGAGTAACTTGCTCGGCTCCATTATTTCTAACTGCACTACTGGGATTATAGGTTTATGCCACTGTCTGGTTACACTGTAATGTTTTTATGAAACTGCCTTTCCATTGGATGGCACTCGGCAGCAGCATTTACTGTGTTTTTGATTGCACCTTGTAAAGACATGAAAAAGTACTTCCAAAACTGCCTCAGAAAGAGGTGGGAACCACTGGCTGTAGTGCTGCACACGTAATTCCAGCACTCTGGGAGGCCGAGGAAGGAGGATCACAAGTTCAAGTCTATCCTAAGAAATTTAGAAGATCTTGTCTCAAAATAAAAAAGAGCTTTTATTTATTGTTTGTTTGCTTTTTTGAGACACAGTCTCACTATGTATTCCAAGCTGGCTTTGAACTCTCCTGAGGTTGGCTGTCCTGCCTCAGCCTCTCAAATGCTGGGATCACAGGCTTGCAGCATCATTCCTGATTTACATTTTTTTAAGAAAGTTTTTGGGTGCTGGGGATTGAACTCAGGGCCTTGCGCTTGCTAGGCAAGCTCTCTATCACTTGGGCTAAATCCCCAGGCCCTACATTTTTATTTTGAGAGAGCAGCTCACTAAATTGACCAGGTATGGCCTGAATTTTCAGCCCTCCTGCCTAATCCTCGCAGAGTGCTGGGATTACAGGTGTGTGCCACCACACCCACCTGTTTTCAATTTGAACCACAAGCCCTCCCTAAACTGAGCACTTTGATGCAGCCTCTTCGTGTGTGTGGGCAGGATGTTAGGGGTGGAGGGCAGTCGGTGGCAGGCTTTGTTGTACCTGAGCCCCAGCCTGGGACCCGGGATGGGGTGGAGCCCAAAATCCCCATTGCTCCAGAGAGCTAGTGAGTGAGCGCCTGGAGGGACAGTTTGTCTGTCCATGAGCAGCTGAAACAACCACTGCCCTCTGAAGGGAAGGGATCCCAAGTGGCAGAGGAGCTGTGTGTGTGTGTGTGTGTGTACGTGTGCGTGCACGCGCATATGTCACTCAGGGCCCCCTAAGCACAGGGCCGGCAAGAATGTCTCTGTGGTGGCCCAGGCAGCAAGAAGAGGGAAGCGCAGGGCTGAATTCCGGGCTGAGGTCTTTCAGCCTCACGCTAGGTGTCAGCTCGAGCCCCAAAGGGTTTCTATGGGAGGACAGCTGGCCCCACCCAAACTCGGTGGCTTTGGGGTCAGGCTTCCCACACTCTGCTTTGTGTGACTCCAGGATAATAATGAGGTCAAGCTCACTCTTCACTTTGTATAGCATTCAGTTCTAGGGTCTCTCCCCCTCCCAGCACTGGCTGGGGCAGGGCTCCAGGAAGAGGCTGGGTGTGGTGCTGGAGGTTCAGCTCGGGAACCTGAGGGCGGTGTGGGGGAGGGAAAGGAAGGGCCTGGAAAGTCCCGGTGCTGGTACATCATAAACCACAGCTCTGCCTGTCTCAGGGAGGGACAGCCTGACCCCGGGGGCTCTGGGGAGGCCAGGAGCTTCTCCACTGCTGTGCACAGTAGGCCCAGACCCATTGCTGCCCACCTGGTCGGGGTCCTCCCCTTCCCCAGTGAGAACTGAGTCTCCGCCGTGGCTTCCAAGCACACCCAAGGCCCTGTCTACTGACCACACGTTTGCACGGAGTGCTGAACTCTCAGGTGTCTGTTTACCATGTCCTTGGGCTCGAGTCCTGTTCTATCCCTAGAATTCTGCCCTGGCTATAGAATTCTAGATCGGAAAGGCTCTCTTGTGCTATTTTTCTGCTTTTTTTTTTTTTTTTAACATTCTAGGGGTTGAACCCAGGACTTACAAGTGCCCTACCACTGAGCTACACTCCCAGCTCATCTTGGTTTTCTTTTTGTGTGTGTGTGTGTGTGTGTGTGTTTGTTTTTGTTTTTTGGGTGCTGGGGATTGAACTCAAGGTTTTGTGCTTGCTAGGCAAGTGCTTTACCACTGAGCTAAGTCCCCAATCCATTTGTTGTTTTTTTTGAGACAGGATCTTGCTATGTAGTTCAGGCTGGCCTTGAACTCACTGTATGACCCATGCTGGCCTTGAACTCGCAGTGATCCTCCTGCCTCAGCCTCCTGAGTGCTGGGATTACAGGCATGTGCCAAGGTACCAGGCTCATTTCAGTTTTAAAAGCATTGTCCATTGCCTCCTTTCTTCTAGTGTTTCTGTGAGACCAGGCCATTCAGCTCCCTGGTTGTATCAGTCTGTGTTCAAGCTGGGGACAAAGCCATGTAGTGATTTAAGCAGGGAAAGTATACTAAAAAAAAGTATTAAACTGTGATAAAAGAATTACTGTGAGTTGTAAGAGGACTCCATAGGACATTCAGGGCAGAGGGTGATATCCAAGGATATCAGGCATGGTGGTACATGCCTGTAAATCCCAGTGCTGTAGGAGGCTGAGACAGGAGAATCACAAAACAAAAAAAAATTTTTTTTTTGAGACAGTCTCACTATGTAGTTCAGGCTGGCCTCTAATTTGAAGTGATCCTCCTGCCTCAGCCTCCCAAATGCTGGGGTTACAGGCATGTACCACCACACCTGGCTGGAAGAATCACAAATTTGAGCCCAGCCTGGGCAATTTTTTTTTTTTTTTTTTTTGGTGGTGCCAGGGATCGAACTCAGGCCCTTGTGCTTGCAAGGCAAGCACTCTAATCACTGAGCTAAATCCCTAGCCCCTGGGCAATTTATTGACACCCTGTCTCAAATACAAGGAAAAAATAGTCTGGGAAGTAGCTCAGTGGGAAAGCTCCGAGTTTCATCCCCAGTTTAAAAAAAAAAAAAAGCCACCTTCCTGCAGTGAACAGGTATAAAAGAATGAATTTGGAATTTAGAAGCAATGAACAGATGGCAGTCTCTTTACCCCCTTGTGGTGATTATCTTCTCTCCCTGAGTCTGTAAAATCTTCTCTGTCTTCAGTGTCTCTGGTGCAGGTCTGTTGTCATCTCTTGTTCTGGGCACTCAACAGTTCTTTCAGTCTGTTACTGCAGCTGATGGGGTCTGGTTGGGTGTCTAGGTCCCTAGAATTGGACATGGCACATGACGGAAAGCAAAACAACAAGATTTATTAAGGGGCTCAGAATAAGCAGACTCTGTTTGTGAAAGGAACATGGCAGGAGTGCGGGGGTGGGAGTACAGGGTGTAGTGCGCTTCCCATTGGGGTCTTCCAGAGCATGGCTGACCACGTGATTGACAGGGTGCTGAGTCAGGCCAGCGGTGTCTACTGCGCATGTCCTTTCCCATAATTCACTCTGTTGTAATTGGATGTATGAGATGCAGTTGCTAAGCACGAAGCTTCAGTGAGCTCTGGTAAAGAAAGGGTACAGCAAGCCTTGCAGGGGGTCTGGTGTGTGTGTGTCCTAGTTTGGAATTTCAGAATTTTTGAGGAAAGGCTTGAGGGTCTTTGCTTTTCTTATCTCTGCCTGTCTGTAGTAGACTTTAGTTCAAGGGTCAGGATTTGGGCCTGGGGCATTGCTCAGGATCAGGTGAGTGGAAGGGAGCTGCTCCACAGCTCTAGTTGTATTCTCTCTTTTTTGGGAGGGGCGTTTGAGACAGGGTCTCGCTATGTAGTGCAGGCTGGCCTCGAACTCAGGGTGATCCTCCTGCCTCAGCCTCCCCAAATGCTGGGATTACAGGCAGGCACCACCACACCCTGCCTAGAAATTCATGTTCTTTTACCTCTGAGAAAACTTCTTGAATTATTTATTTTTCTGCTATATTCCTTTCTTTCTCTCTTAATTGTTCAAATAGCATACCAACATTGTTTCCCTAATTTTATCTTTTCTTCTTTGTATTCTATTTCTTTTTGTTTTCTTCTCTTTCTTCTGGCACATTTCTTTATTTTTCAACTCTTCTATTGAGTTTGAATTTTTAATTCCTCCTAACATGTTTGTAATTCCCAAGGGCTGCTTATTGGATCTCTAGATGTGAGTCCTCTTTTTAAGTAGCAGCCCATTTTTGTTTTGTGAATACAATATCTTTTGTTTCTCTGAGGATGTTGGTGAGCTTTTCTTTGAACTTTTATTATTCCTACACAGAATCTGTTTCTACAAATTCTGTTTCTACAAATTGTTTTCATCCTGTCATGTATTCATTTGTTTTGTCTTCGGTTATGGCTTGTGTCTAGATGTCCCCCCAAAGCTTCATGTGGTCATAAGTGGAGATTTTGGAGCTGGCTGGATCTAGGGTGTATGATACTGGGATTAAGGGTGCATGATTACTAAATTAGTCCACAGATTTGCTTGGCATAATTCTGGATGTGGATTTATAATGGGAAGACCCACTCCCAAAAGGCTGGGTGAGATAAAAGGAAGAGTTAGGGTTCTGCTGTTGCTGCTACTCCTTGTTGCTTTGCTGCCTCCTGCCTGCTTGCCATGAACTGTTTCTCCTCTGTGATGATGCTCTGCTGTGTCACCCTGTTTTAGAGCCAGCCGACTGTGGAATGAAACTTCTACAAACTGTGAGCTGAAATAAACCTTTCCTCCTTTATTTTGGGTGTTGGGTACTTTGTCTCAGCAATGAGAAAAATAACTAAAATACCTTCCATGCTTCAGGTTTTATGTACCATGTTTGACGGGTTTTTTTGAGGTTTTTTTTTGCTGTCTGGTGGTCATTGACTTTTCAATCATCGATGAAAACATGATATAGTTTGGTCCCAACAGAAAACATACAGTTCACTCAAGTTAGATAATTTCAAGACAAGTGTGGTGGTGCATGTCAGTAATCCCAGCACTCTGGGAGGCTGAAGTAGGAAGATCACAAATTCAAACCCAGCCTGGGTAATTTAGCAACTTAGTGGGACTGTGTCTCAAAAAAGAGGGTGGGTATGCTGGAGCTGGAGATCCAGCTCAGTGCAAGGACCCTGAGTTTAATCCCCAATACCAAAAACCCCAAAAACAATAACAACAAAAACCCCAAACGAAAACCCAAAAAACAAAATGGTAGTTTCAGGAGGATTTATCTACAAAATGCCAATTTAGAAAGGCAATGTAGGGCACAGGGCAGCCATGACTTTGGTTAAGAGGCACAGAACACCTATGTGAACCTTAGAGATTCTGGAGAAAGAAATACTCAGATCTCATTCTCCTCCCCCTCCCTGCCCTCTGCCAGCATCCCACATTGGCCAGACCAACCTGAAGTCAGAGATACTGTGCTCCATATCTGGGATTGTCTTAGTTATTTTTCTAGAGTCAATGGTTTGCAAGAGAACAAATTTAATAAAGGACACTTACAAATTACAACATTCACACACAAGCCAAATACAGGAAGAGTGCAGAACATCTACCTATGCACTGGAGACCTGAAAGATCCAATCAAGGGCTGGGAGCCCATGACAATGTCCCGTGTTCATCTGTGTCTGCTCTAAAAGACTGAAGAAACCTATACTGGAGCCAGGATATGATGCTCGCAGCAGAGATGAAGACCAGAGCTCCCCTGAAGCGAACAGCAGCCATCCCTGACAACAGCAAGACCCTGAGCTCCTCCTGCAATGAGAACAGCTGAGTTCCCTTCTGGAGAACCAGCCACAACAGAGCTTCTCCTGGGAAACAGTCGGCCGCTCTCTTCTGCTCCCGTTCTCCTTCATGTTGCATCGGCAGCAATCCTCAGGTGGATCTTCTACACCCAGAACCACACCAACTCAGTCCAGCTGGGCGTTCCTGCTCGAGCTCACCACAGTCAGTCCACCACAGAGATCCTCCTGGTGCATTGGGACAAGTGGAAAGCAGATGTGAAGGAGCCAAGGAAAAATACCTCACACAGAAACTAAGATACTATCAGGACCTGGTGGCTCCCTCCTGTCATTTTAGCTAGTGGGCAGGCAGAGGAAGGAGGGCCAATAGCTCAAACCCAGCCTGGGCAATTTAGCTACTTGGTGAGACTATCTCAAAATGAAAAGTAAAAAGGACTGGGGATGTAGCTCCGTGTGAAGGCCTTGGGTTTCATCTCCAGTTCTGCAATGAATGAATGAATGAAAAATAAACGAAAAAGAAACTTAAGATGCTGATTGGAAGTTCTGTGTGTGGTGTGGTCATTCGCCAGGGCAATCCCCATCTGTTCAGATCTTCAAGGTTTTCCTCTTAGGCTAGGTGGGTCACCCAGACAGAAGTGCTATTCTTCTTTCAGGAGGGAAAGGTCTGGCTACCAGTGTCCTGATCCCTGAGAGAGGCGGAGGACCGCATGCCTCAGTGTGGAGCATTGGGCCTGCACAGTCCAGCAATCCCTAGTTCCTTCCTTTCTTTTGCCTTTTTCTTTTTAAAAAAGTTTCTTTCAGTACATGTTTGCAGTATGTAATGATTACATTCATCGTGGGGAGTTGGTACATGTACACAGTACATCTTAATCTTTTTTACTTCCCCTCCCCTCTCACTCCCCTCCCTCCAACTCTTGGTCCCTTTCCCATTTACAAAAGATCTATCTCCCTGTTTCCTGTGTATTTTAGTTTGCTCTTTAAATTATTTGTCCTTTGGGTTTCTCATATGAGAGAAACATGCAAAATTTAAGCTCGTGTATCTGATTTATTTCACTTAACATTCTGGTCTCAGCCAGCAGAATGCACCTGGGGTTTCTACAGCCTCAATTCTGTTCCATTGATCCGTGTCTGTTTTTGTGTCAGTACTATGCTGTTTTTATCACTGTAGCTCTGTAATATAATTTCAAATCTAGGATCGTGTTGTCTCCTGCTTTGTTCTTGTTGCCCAGGATTGCTTTTGCTATTCTGGGTTTCTTCTGGTTCCATAAGAATTTTGGGATTGTTTTCTCCAGTTCTGTGAGGAAGGCTGTTGGTGTTTTGATTGGGGTTGCATTAAATCTGTATGTCAGTTTGGGAAGTATGACCTTTTTTGGGGGTGGGGTGGGGTGCTGGGGATTGAACCAGGCAAATGCTCTACCACTTGAGCTAAATCTCCAACCCCTAGTTTGACCATTTTGACAATAGTGGTTCTGTCTATCCATCAATGGGATATCTTTCCATTTTCTGATGTCATCTTTGATCTCCCTTTTCAGAGTCTATAGTTTTCATTGTAGAGCTCTTTCATGTCCTTGGTTAAGTGAATTCCTAAATATCTGATTTTTCTTGAAGTTATCATGTATGGTGTTGTTTTCCTAATTTTTTTCTTGGTGGGTTCATGACTGATGTACAGGAACGCTAATTGATTTCTGTGTGTTGATTTTGTATACTGAGTCCCTAGTTTCTAAGGCACCTCCACAGACTCAAATGTGTCTAGTGTTTCTCCAGAACAGAGACTCAACCTGCAGATTTCTGTGGGAGGGAGGAGGGGCCGGTTACACTGCATGGTGGGGTGAAGGAGGAGGTTAGAGCTTGAACTGCCATATACACTCTCACAGAGACACACACACTCAGTTCCAGAGGTCTTTGGAGCCCCTCATCCATGAGTTTTTCAAGTATTTTCGAGTAAGTTCAGGGACTGCACCACATTCCTTGTGGCAGCTTAGGTTACTATGGTAATAGTGGCCCCACTCTAGAAACATTTTTTTGTGTGTGTGCTGGGGATTGAACCCAGGGCCTTCTGCTTGCTAGGCAAGTGCTCTACTACTTGAGCTAAATCCCCACCTGCTCCTGTGGCAGCTTAGGAACCAGAGATTCTGAGTCGTATAAGTCCACTGCTGCCCAAACCTGGTTGTCTTCTGGCTCCTGGGCCCTGTCTGGCCCTAAACCTCCCTTGGCCGTGTATCTGGGTGCAGAGGTGGGAAAGAGGAAGGAAAGGCCTCCTGGGGCCACAGTGGCAGGTGGTGGAGGAGCCTGTCCCTAATTCTGGAGGTTAGGCTGTGGGGTGCGAGGCAGCTGCTAAGGCCTCACATGTGGGTTTCTCATATGAATCCAATGAGTGTGTTCTCTGTTGGATCCCCCCACCCACCCCAGTGACTTTTGGAGCTGGGGATTGAACCCAAGGCCTCATGCATGCTAAGCATGTGGTCCACCACAGAGTTAACACTCCCAGGCCCTGGCCCTGGTTTCCAGTTGCTTCCTATGTAATGGCTGATTCAATAGGATTCCTGGAAATACATGATAGGGTGCTGGAAGGGCAGGCGTGCACCACTACAGTCGGCTTCCTTTTTTTTTTTTTTTTTTTTTGGTGGTGCTGGGGATCGAACTCAGGCCCTTGTGCTTGCAAGGCAAGCACTCTAATCACTGAGCTAAATCCCCAGCCTCGGCTTCCTTTTTTATTTTGAGACAAGGTCTTGCTAAGTTTCCCAGGCTTGTGATCCTCCTGTTGCAGCCTCCAAAACTGCTGGGAAATTGTACTTTTTGTTTGTTTGTTTTGAGGGGTGCTGGGGATTGAATTTAAGGGCCTTGCCCTTGCTAGGCAACCACTCTACCACTCAGCTAAATCCCCAGCCCCTTTGTTTTATTTATTTATTTATTTTTGAGATAGGGTCTCACTATATAGTTCAGGCTGGGCTTGAACTCCTGGTCATCCTCCTGCCTCAGCCTCCCCAGTGCTAGGATTACAGGTGTGCTTCACCATACCCAAATGAAATTGTACTTTTAAAGTCCAACACCAAGTCAGCTCTTCCTGAACTTGCTGCCCTTAAAACGAATAGGAACCCCCCAGCCCTCACACTTTCGTGGATGCCCACCCCACTCCTGCCTCTCTGTTTTAGTCAGGGTTCTTCATTGAAACAGAATGGAATGTGTGCACATAATATGCAAGAAATTGTTCATGCAGTTACAGAGGCTGGTGAGCCTCAGGGTCTTCTGGGCCATTTAGCAAGCTGGAGCCCAGGAGAGTTAAGGACTGTGGCAGAAATGTCCTAAGGCCTGGGCGAGAGCTGACGGTGGCTCCAGTCTGCACCCCACCCCCAGGAGGAACAGAGGAGCAGGCGGAGCTCCTCAGGCACAGCTTGGAGTGAGCTGGGTCCTCATTCAAAGGCGCCAGGCAGAGAAGCTTCTTCCCAGGGAGGGGCGGGTCTGTTCCCTTCAGGCCCGTGGCCTGGAGGACAGCCGTATACACTCACAGAAACAGTGGGGAGGAGGGCACAGTGTGGTCTCTCTCCCTCCCCAGACGCCTCTTCGTCGTGTGCTCACCCTGCCTGGATGACGCCAGAGATGCCAGGCCACAGGGTACGGGATTACAGGCATGTGCCCCTGTGGCTGGCTACATTTTTTATTTTGGTAAAAAAAAAGTTATATATATTTTAAAATTTATCGGTGTAACCATTTTTTCTTATTAAACAAGTCTCAAAATTCTGTGAGTGTGTGTGTGTGTGTGTGTGTGTGTGTGTGTGTGTGCGCGCGCGCGCGCTAGGGAATCAAACATGTAACAGAGCTAAAGGAATCCGACCGCCGCCATCCTGCTCAGAGACCCCTCTACACCGCCACTTCCCAGCACACTGCACCGGGGACTCAAAACATTATCAGTCCTGCTGTTGACAGTAGCCGCTACTCTCTGCGCTCTCCCGAGCCTCGTCCTCAAGCCTCTTGCGGTCAGGGAGCCATGACCCACCGCCTTTGCCCGAGCTCCCGTCCCAGGGACCCTGCAGGAGAGCTGCCGGTCTGGTCTCTGGCGCCAGAGCGCCCCTCTCGGGTTTGTTCTGAGATAAACCTGTCCCGTTGAGCTCCTACCTGTTTCTTTTTCGTTTGCCAACAAGAGTGTGTTGGTGCACGCCTGTAATCCCAACACTCGGGAGGCTGAAGCAAGAAGATTGCTAGTTTGAGGCCAGCCAGGGCAATTTAGTAAGCTTCAGGCCAACCTGAACTATGTAGTGAGATCCCTGTCAAAAAGGCAAAAGTAAAAACCCTAATCTCTTAAAATTCCCACTCCCCCACCTCCTCACACACACAAGCAGTCCACGAAACATCCTTCTTTCTGAAGGTTTGACCATTAAGTGCATCTGCCATGTTGTGTAAACGTCACCATCTCTATTTCCGGTAGTTTCCCGTCATTCTAAGCAGAAACTCCACATGTACTGAACAATAACTCTCCAAGCCCCTCTCCCTCTAGACCTCAGGAACGTCTACTATTTTCCTATACCACGTACTTCGTGTAAATAGAACTATGTAATATTCGTCCTTTTGGGTTCAACTTTTTTAACGAAGTGGTTTTTTTCTTCACGATACTAGGGATTGAACCCAGGGCCTTTGCACTGAGCCACATCCCCAGCCCTTTTTTTTAAAATAGGGTCTCACTAAATTACTAAATTACTACTTCTTGCCTCAGCCTCCTGAGTGTTGGGATTACAGGTGTGCACCAACACACTCCTGTTAGGAAAAAGAAAAACAAACAGAGGTAGGAGCTCAACGGGGCAGGTTTCTCAGAACAAACCCAAGAGGGCCGCTCTGGCGCCAGAGACCAGACAGGCTGCTCTCCTGCAGGGTCACGGGGACGGGAGCTTGGTGGCTCCCTGACAGCACAAGGCTTGAGAGAGCACAGCGCTAATGGCTGCCTGAGGGCAAAGCTGGGCTTGAACTATCTTTTCTTTTCTCTTCTCTTGTATTTTTCCTCTTCTTTTTTTTCTATCCTTTTACCCACCCCCCCCTTCCCATTTATGTATTTAGGCAGAACTGAGGATTGAACCCTGTGCCTTCTCAGCTATGTCCCCAAACCCTTTTATTTTGCAATTTTAAAAATTTTGAATCAGGGTTTAAGGCCAGGCTATTATGCCTATAGCATAATATTTTCAAGATTCATCCATGTTATGACATTTTTCTGAATCTCTTCTCTCTCTTTCTTTTTCTTTTTTTTTTTTAAGACAGGGTCTCACCGTATAGTTCAGTCTGGCCTTGAACTCATGGTGTAAACTCACTGTGAACCTCCTGTCTCAGCTTCCTGAATGCTGAGATTACAGGTGTGCACCACCACATCTGGCAAATTTCTTCTCTTTTTTGTGGCTCAGTAATATTCCATTGTATGATGTGCCACACTTTATTTATTCCCTGCTGATGAACATTTGGGCGTTTCTACCTTTGGGCTATGGAGAATAGGGCTGGTATAAATATTCATGTCCAGGTTTTTGTTTGAACACCTGTTTTTTGTTTGTTTGTTTGTTTTTGTTTTTGTTTTGCTTTGTTTTGTTGGTTTTTAGACCAGGTCTCACTAGGTAGCCCAGACTGGTTTCAAACTCACAGCAATCCTCCTGCCTCAGTTTCCGAAGTACTGGGATTACAGGCGTGCACCATCACGGCTGGTCCTGAACACCTGTTTTTAATTCTTTCTGTTATATATGAGGAGTAGTATTGCTGGACCACATGGTAATTCTATATTTAATTTTGTTTGGGTGCTGGGGATTGAACTCAGGGACTTGTACTTAGCTAGGCAAGTGCTCCATCACTGAGCTAAATCCCCAGCCCCTCTATATTTAGTTTTTGAGGACCAACCAGACTTTTTTTTTTTTTACAGTGGCTGAAGCATTTTATATTCCCACGCAGCAAAGCAAAAGTATTCCAATTTCTCCATTGCCTCACTGATAGCTGTTCTGCCCGCTCTCCTCCTACTCCCTTCCCCTCCCTCGCTCTCCCTCCTTCCTCCTGAGCTTCCCTCTCTCCTTCTCTCCTCTTCCTTTTCTTTCCTAATCTCCATTCTAATAGATGTGAAATGTTGTCTCATTGTGGCTTTGATTTCTATTTCCCTAATGACTGATAATGTTGAATACCGGTCCATGTGCTTACTAACCATTTGTTTACCTTCTTTGAGAAATGTATATTTAGGTCTTCTGCCCATTTTCGAATTGGGTGGTTTCTTTTAGTTGTTCTTTATATACACTAGATATTAATTAGTCTTTCATCAGGCAAACAATTGCAAATATTTTCTGCCATTCTCTAGTTTGATTTTTCATTCTCCTAATAGTGTCCTGTAAACTGGGCATGGTGATATACACCAGTAATCCCAGCATTTGGAGGCTGAGGCGGGAGGATTGCTGCGAGTTAAAGGCTAGCCTGGGCTGCACAGCCAGACTAGTAGAGTTAGAAACAGGGAAGGTGAGGGAGCCACTCCCTTCCCTCCATTCAGCTATAAACACAACACCAGCCTAATGATTAGCCACGTTTAAATGTGGGAGTTTGTGATGCCTGAGGCGGCAGATCATCGACAGCAGTGAGAGATGGAACAGGTGGCACCTGGAGTCAGGGGTGTCTGAGCCTTTAAATCCTGGCAGCCCGAGTTACTGAGGGCTCCTCTCCCTCCTTTATCCCTTTGCCCTTCTGCCTGTTCTTGCTGCTACCTCCCACGACCTTCAGTAAATGTAGTTTCTTATTTACTTACTACAAGGTGTACGCTTGGCAGTTCTTTCCTTGTGCACAAGAACCTGGACATTTTTGGCCCATTCAAAGGTAATAAGACCCTGTCTCCAAAAAACAAACAAACAAACAAACAAACAAGTCGATTAATCGTATGTAAGAATTATTTCCGGGCTCTGTGGTCTATCCTACTGGTCTATATGTACACTTATGTCAGTACTTTTAATCACTGTAACTTTCTAGCAAGTTTTGAATTCAGAAAGTGCAAGTCTTCTAATTGTGTTCTTTTTTCTTCCAGGATACTGCAGGGTGTGTTTGTGTGTGAAGAAATACTTCAGGATCCTTTGAGATTTAATATAGATTTAGGTTGGATGTTTTGGTACTGGAGATTGATCCCAGGCCCCTGCCCATGCTAGGCAAGTGCTCAGTCACTGAGCTATATCAACACTTTTTTTGTTGGGTGCTGGGTATCGAACCCCAGCTAGGCAAGTGCTCTACCACTTGAGCTAAATCACTATCATATCAGCACTTTTTATATTTTTTTTGAGACAGGTTCTTGCTAAGTTTCTTGGGTTGGTCTTTTTTTGTTGTTGTTTTTTTTTTTTTTTGGTGCTGGGGATCAAACTCAGGGCGTTATGCTTGCTAGGCAAACACACCAACCTCTGAGCTAAATCCCCAGCCCTCTCGGGTTGGTCTTGAACTTGCAATCCTTCTGCTGATAAAGAAAAGGACTACTACTTAAAATAGAAACCGAAGATAGGGCCTCACCTGCGCTCTCTGCTCCCGTAATCTTGCTTGTTACATTAGTCAGTGGCAGTCACATGGTTTACAAAACAGACAAACAAACCAAACACCAAAGAACAAAAAAATTTAAGCTATAAACTAAAACCTAACTTGCTGTACCCAGAATTGAAGTCCTACAAACATCCTGCCCTCCTTGCATTCGGGGCTCAGACCGCAGAGTGTGAACTCCTCTGAGTCCTCCAGAGTAATAAACGCGAGTTCTCCACCTTCCTGAGTGGCACTTGATGCTTCTAGGCGGCTCTTTCCCTGCTAGAGTCTCCTGAGTAGCTGTAATTATAGGCAAGCAACAGCGTGCCTCTTTAGGAATTTTTTTTTCTATTTCTGTGAAAATTGCCTGGGGGTCAAGTGTGGTGGTGACACAGGCGACCTAGTGGAAGGCTATAAGAACATGTCATGATTCCTTCTGTATGGGAAGAGATGCTACACTGGAAATGCTCACTTGAGTTTTCACAGGACTAGGACTAGCAGCAACCACCCCACCGGTCTGCAAAGCTTGCCCACTCTGTGCCTACAACCAGCCAGGCAAGCCCAAACCGCCTCCTTTATTAGATCTTTATGGATGAGAGGGACATGCCCTGGGGAGGACTGGCAGTTAGACTTTGCCCATATGCCACTGTGTGGGGGCTTTAAACAGATGTTGGTCCTAGTTGACACCTTCACAGGCTGGATTGAAGTCTTTCTTACCCGTTCAGCAAAGGCTACGGAGGTAGTCAAGGTGCTTCTTAAAGAAATCATCCTCAGACAAAGGGACAGATCTCGTCCAATAGGGAAAGAGTCCAAGGGCACAAGGAGAAGGGCCAGGGGAGGGGAAAGGGAAGTGAGAGGAGTAAAGATATGCCAAGTACAGGAACCTAACGACCCAAATTAAAAAACAAACAAAACAAAAACACGAGCTCACTTCAGTAGCAATAGGAGGTGGCCGGGATATTGCAGTAACACATACAGTACGTACTACAGTTAACGCTATGCAGTTGTGACTTAATACTGCATTTTTGTGTTTGTTTACATTATTCGTCATTACATGCAAATGGCACCATGCATTATGATCTGTAAGTGTGCATAAATTCAGATAAATTTTAATTATAAAAAAAAGAAATCATCCCTGGATTTGGACTACCCCGGTCTCTTCAGAGTGACAGCGGGCCTTCTTTTATCTCTCACATAACTCAGGTGGCCAAGACTTTAGGAATAAAGTACCACCTCCATTCCTCTGATAGCTTTGGTCTTCTGGAAGATAAAAAGATCCAACCAGACCCTAAAGCAAGCTCTGGCAAAACTTTGCCAAGGAATGTCTGAGTCCTGGCTCCGACGGTTGCCAGTACTGCTCATGAGGGTTCATAATATGCCCCAAACCAGGCTAAGTTTGAGATGTTTATGTGGAAGTCTATTTCTGCCTTGTGATATGATAGTAGACCCAGAGACTACAAGGCTCTTACAATATCTCATTAAGCCAAATACAATGGGCTATCCAGATGTATGGGAACAAGGCTGGGCACGGTGGTGCATGCTGTAATCCCAGCACTCAGGAGGCTGAAGAGGAGGATTGCTGGGAGCTCGAGGCCAGCCTGGACTACAGAGCAAGACCCTGTCTTAAAAAACCAAATGCAAACAAACCAAATGTGTGGGAGCAGAGTCCTGCCAGCTCCTGGCCCAGGGGGACTACTAGTGTCTGTCCTGGAGACAAAGCGCTCATAAAAACTTGGAGAGAGGGGACACTTACTGATCAGTTAAATCCAAAATGGAAGGGCCCCTTCTCAGCGATCCTTGCCAAACCCATTGCAGTAAAGGTGGCAGAGGTAGATAACTGGATTCATCTTTCTAGAATAAAGCCAGTCCCACCTGAACTATCTGAAGAACAAGACCACCCAAAAGGAGAAAGCTACTCCTGTGAGCCTCTAGAAAACTTGAGATTTCTCCTCAAAAAACAAGACTCCAGGGCTGCTACAGGAAGCATGGAAATCTGACTCGCTCCTCATATTTGGGCCAATAGCGAAGGTCAATGGTCATGAACTCTTTTTGCCACTGTTTTCTGACAGGTTTTTCTTTCTTCAACCCAGACAGTGAGCCTCAGCACCCCAAGGTAGTTGGAGAGCACATAATCCCCAGTAGGAGGGTCTACGGCCCCTTCCAGCTGGAAGAAGCTATAGAAGACAGAGATCTCCACTCCCTCAGCACCCCATAAAGAGTTATGGGGAGGGTGGGGATTCAGTTCAGTGGTAGAGCACTTGCCTAGCATGTACAAGGCCCTGAGTTTGGTCCCCAGCACCCTCCCCGCAAATTATGGGAATTTGTGCCTCTCACAGGAAATGACGTAGGAGATTAGGGTGTGGCAAAACTGGCTGGGAAAGTAGGCGTGATCTGTTACTTAAAAAATCTCGGGACACATGCATAGAACAGTTCATAAAGCCCTGTACATGAACTTCTCATAAGAATTTGATCAGGTTTTCAATAGGATAGCCTGGGCCTGATCTCAGCCTGAGGTGTGGGATCACGATAGTACATTTTGTGACGGTAGATTTTTATCTAGGGTCTGTAAAAAAACCTACATCAATAAAGAATTAGAGATACACATTGAGAAGGAGAAACAAAATCATTTTATTGGAAAGCGTAGAGAAATGGGCGAGCAAAAGCATTTTATTGGGAAAAGGAGAGAAAATAAGTAGATAGATAGCTCCCTTGTTGGAGTAAGGTAGGGAGCCCAGAACTGGCATTCAGGGATCTTTGTTCTAAATCTCTTCTATTACCTGGTGAGAAAGGGACTCTCTCCCTTGAGAGTTATTATAACGTGATTGGCTATTTTGAGCTCTGAGACCCCTGATTTGGCCATTGCCTCTTCCCTTGCCTATGTGTATATCCTTGGATAAGCACTTTTTTGATCTCTTTGTGCTGTCCAGGTGCTTATTTTATGAGATTTATAGCAGGGTTATATTCAAAGCCAAGTTGAATTCAAGGCACAGAATACATGTGCATTTTAGTGTAATAATATGGTGAGAATAATAAAATATGTATGTGCTTATATATATGGTGGGTGTGTGAGTGTTCAGGTGTTAGTGTATATTTTTATATACTGAGTTTTTATGATGTAATCCTCCCCTTCTCCATTCTTTCTTGCTTGTACTTAGTTTAAAATGTGGGGGGTTGTATCTTGGCATATGGTAAACCAGGCCAGCCTTATCAACACTGTTTATTTTTCTTAGCTAATCTCTCTCTCTCTAGCAGGAGTTTAACTCTTTATTTGTCAGGAACCTCACTGAGGCCCTTTAACTTTCCCTGCTTGTCCCTCATCTTTCCCTATACCTGTCCCGCCTCTCAGGTTCTTGCAGGTTTCTTCGAGATTTGGCCAGTACAAAAGGACACAGACACTAGGAAGAGCTCGCTATGGTGGCTTTCCTCATGATACCCTGCCCTGCTTTCTCCAGGGTATTGTTTTATCTTGCCTTTTCCTCCTTTACTCGGCCCAAGCTCACTCTGCAGAGCCAGTTTCTCCCTCATTCTTCATTTACTTTTTAAAGTAAATTTGCCACTGGGATTTGGCAAATTTGGTGGTGTGTGCTGCCACCATGTCTGACAAGAGTATGTATGGTATCAAAAAGCCAAAAGAGGGTGGTGAGAAGGAATGAACTGCCAAGCTGCTCAGGGGCTAAATACAATGACCTGGAGTGTGTGCGTGTGCGTGTGCGTGTGTGTGTGCGTGTGTGTGTTTTAATCTAGATGGCAGTTTGTGGGTGTTCCTCCCATTACTCTTCTCACGTTTTTTTTATATACAGTATCTGCGAGTTTCCCATTTGTGAATCCAACCATCCACAGATTAAGAATATTGAAACAGATGTTACACTGGTACCAACAACCACAAACTTTTTCTTGTCTTTTCTTGATACTGTATTATTCCTTAAATAATACTGTACAACTATTTACATAGTATTTAAATAGTACTATGTATTATGAGCATGCTAGAGATGATTTTAATATAGGAGGGACTGGGGTAGAATGTGTGACTATCACGCATAAATTCTTGGGTTCAATTTCAGCACCTCAAAAAAATATGGCTAAATGTAAGATGTTATATGTATATGTGCCTATTTCTCAAGATGACTGTCATTATATATTGCAAATGTATACCAATAAGAAGAAAAATACATATATGATGTGCATAGATATATATGAATAATTTTTTTTTTGCAGTACTGTGTATAAAACCTGGGACCTCATACAGACTGGGTGAGTGCTGTACCACTGGGCTGCATACTACTGCCTGGCATCATGCTAAGCAATTCCTGTACATTATCTCATTTAATCCTTATACCCAACCTATTATTTTGGTCCTACTGTTATGTCAGACCTGATAAGGAAATGAAGGCTAAGGAAGATTAAAAAATTGATATAAAGACTTGAACCCAAGTCTGTATGATTCAAAAGCTTTTAAAAATTTATATAGTTTTACTTATTCTTTTAAAAAGCTTTATTGAAAAATAATTCAATAGCATATAATTCACCCAGCTAAATTAAACTTCCCACCCTGGGCTCAAACTGGCGATTATCCTGCTTCAGCCTCCCAGAGTGCTGGGATTACAGGCATGCACAACCACACCCTGCTTCAAAAGCTTTTAAAATACTACTTCAAATTTAATAAAGTTCTGTCCACTATGACCATTTCATGGGCCAGAGAAGTGCATCATATATTTAAGAAACAGACTCATGAACACAGTTAATATAAAGCAAGATTTTTCCCTTTGAGGGAACTTTAAACTAACAGAAAAACTAGATTGTAAATAATATCCACGTTCTTTTTCTGTTCCCTTTGACGAGTGAGGTTATTATTGTCATCATCAGACTAACATTTACTGAGCATTTCCTGGGTGCCGGGGCATGCCAAGAACTTCAGTTTTTCTCAGTTAGCCCTCACAACAGCCCTGTGTAGTAAAAACTCTTCCTAGTCCCATTTTATGGATTAGGAAGGTGAGGTTTTGACAGTAGTGCAGGCTGGCCTCACACTCGCTATGTAGCCCAGGACAATTTCTGGCAATTTCTGGGCATAACACAGCTATGGACAGAAATTTCCCAGAATCCTCATGTGGATGCTGCAGAGCTGGATTTGAACTCACGCAGAGTGGCTCCAGAGTCTGTTGATACATGAATGTTTACTCATGAACAGCCGCGCACAGACCAGGGGCTGGGAAGCAACCTGCTAAGTGCAAATGGCTTGCGCACAGCGACGACGCAGAGGATGGCTGTTGCTCAATCCTCCTTCTGCAAAAATCAGGAGTGTGATGCAGCCTGTGCTGGGAAGCTCTCGGACGCTTGTGAAATCCAAGTATAGACGCTGTTCCTGGGGAAGGTGAAGCGACAGGCAGGGACGGTGATGTCAACTGTTGTCAGCCATGTCTGCCAGGGTGTGGTTCTGGGCCAGGACACTGAAGCTGCTTAGAAGGAGTTTTGGAGAGCCAGTGTAGTGGCACATGCCTGTAATCCCAGCATTCGAGAGGCTGAGGCAGGAGGATTGCTGTGAGTTCAAGGCCAGCCTGGGGTACATAGCAAGCGCAAGGCCAGCCTGGGCTACATAGCGAGCGCAAGGCCAGCCTGCACTACATAGCGAGACCTTGTCTCAGAAAAACAAAACAAAACAATAAAAAAGTCAACTCTTACTGGGTGCGATGACACAGGACCGCGACCCCAGCTACTGGGGAGGCTGAGGCAGGAGTAGTGACATGAGGCAAGAGTTTTTACTGCACGGGGCTGTTGTGAGGGTTAATTGAAAAAACTATTGTACTTTTCACAGTCCTGTACTAAGTTTGAGGACAGTTTAGGTTGAACTTCCTGCCTCAGCTTCCCAGAGTGCTGGGACTGTGGGCATGTGCCACCATGCCCAGCTAATCTTTATTTTGCTTTTTGTGGTACTGGGGATTGAAGCCCAGGGCCTTGCGAATGCTTGGTGTCTTAGTCACTGAGACATGATACCTAACACCCACAATTTAAAGAAGGAGAAGCTTATTTTGGCTCATAGCTTGGTCCATAGTCCCCGCTCCAACGCAGAAATGGCATGGCAGGGGGCAGTACTAGAGTAAATCTGCTTACAATATGGTTCCCAGACAGGAGAGAGAGGGAGGAGGAGCCGGGAACAGCAATACAGTCTTTCAGGTCATGGACAGCTAGAGCAGCCCCTGATCCAGGCACCTTCCAAAAGCCCCATCTCTGAACACAAGAGGCTTTGGGGACCACTTACTTTATTTATTTATTTATTTTTGGAGACAGGGTCTTGCCATGTAGTCCAGGGTGACCTTGAACTCACTACGCAGCTGTGGAAAAAGATAGTCTTTCCTGTCAAAGGAGATAATTAAAATGATTCCACTTTTTAAAAATTTTTTTTGGTGCTGGGGATCGAGCTCAGGGCCTTGTGCTTCCTAGGCAAGCACTCTAACCACTGAGCTAAATCCCCAGCCCCACTCCACTTTATAAGAATCCCTATTTTTGTAAAACCCCATTTTTGTAAAATGTACATGTGCTCGTTTCACCGTTCCTTAAAAATTTCAGACAAAGGGCTGTGTACCTGTCTACCTGCCGTAAAACTTCTTAATGAAGGGCTTTCTGGATCACAGAATTTGCTCTGTCTACAACCAGGACCTCATTAAATTAGCCAATCAGGTTAGATGGTGAGGCCACACTCCCACCAATGGAGCAAGCACAGTGACCAGAGCGTCAGGGATAAAACCCGGGTAACCACTGGCTCAGTGTGCTTGCTTGCTTTGTCTATGTCCCCTTCTAAAGTTTGTCTTGCTGAAAAACTTTCAAAAATTTTTTTTCTTTTGTTGTGTTTGTGACACCAGAGAATTCATGCCCAACATAGCCCAGGCTGGCCCTGAGCTCAGAGTGATCCTCTTGCCTCAGTCTCCTGAGCACTAGGATTACAAGTGTGCACCACCACACCCAGCAGGATGTTGTAAATCTAAACCCTCACACTAAGTGAGGACTCTACCAATGAGCTGCATCCTCAGTCCTTTTTAGTTTTTGGAGACAGGGTCTCACTGCTTTGTCTAGGCTGTCCTTGAACTTGGGATCCTTGTACTTTAGACTGCAGAGCAGTGGGATTACTGGTGTGTGCTGCCACATCCAGCTCATTTTAATCATTTTTTTTTTTTTGTAGGTGCTAGGGATTGAACTTGGCCTTGTGCTTGCAAGGCAGTCACTCTAACCATTGAGCTAAATCCCCAGTCCTCATTTTAACCATTTTTAAACCTGCAGTTCGGTGGCATTAAGCACATTCATTATTGTGCAACCATCATTACTGTCGATCTTTTTTTTTTGAGGCAGTGTCAGCCTGAAGTCTAGGCTGGCCTTGAATACAGCCCAGGCTGGCCTGAAACTTTGCATCCTCCCGCCTCAGCCTCCCAGGTGCTGCGATTGCAGGTATTCACCACCACACCTGGCTCCACCTTCCATCTTGTAAAATGGAAACTCTGTACCCATTAATCAACAGTTTCCCTTTCCCTCCTCCCTCTAATCACTGACAACTGCCATTCTACTTTCTATTTCTATGAATTTGATCTCCAGGTACCTATGTAAGTGAAGTCCCATATTTGCCCATTGATACCTGGTGTAATGTCTGCAGGATTCATCCCTGGGGTATGTGTCAGAGTTTCCTTCCTTTTTTTTTTTTTTTTTTGGTGGAGCAGCAAAGTTTATTTAAAAGGCAAAATAGCGATTTGGAGAGAAACTGGCTCTGCAGAGTGGGTTTGGGCCCAACAAACAAACAAAAGGTAGAAAAAAAATAAAAATAAAACAAAAATACATATTGAGTCTGAGAGACATGGTACAGGTGATCATGGAAAGATACGGTAGCCCATTTCCTTCCTTGTAAGGCTGAATAATATTCTGGCGTATGTACATATTCCACTGTGTTTACCCATTTATCTGGATTTGGGCTCTCTCATCTCTGGGCTGTGGTGAATAATGCTGCTAGGAATATGGGCTACAGACATCTGTTTGAGTCCCTGCTTTCAATTTTTCTGTGTACATGTCTAGAAATGGAACTGCCGGATTGTACAGCAGTTCTATGTTTAATTTCAGGCATGATGTTTTTTAGGAGTTACAAAACCATCACATCCTATAAATATTACAAGAAAGAAGAGAAGCTTTTATAATTCCTCCCTGAGAGGGGTGCTAGAAATCTCTCTCTGGGCATGAACTCAGCTGATGATGTCCTGGACACCCCGAGGCTGCTGCTTGCCCTCCTCCCTTCGAAAGCAAGGGTCTCCAGGGAGGCTGAGGGAGCAGCTCGATGCTGGGAGTTGTGATGCTGGGTTCTGTCGCTCAGAGGCCCCCATTGGACACCTCTGCCTGCCACAAACTTCCTGTGACC
>PVJO010023889.1:0-25344 GCA_004026905.1 Hystrix cristata
TTATATCAGTACTTTCAGACTTGTCCGTGTCCAAAAGTCACTCACAACTAGCCTGATTTCTCAACTCAGACTGCAGGACTCTCATGTCCTCTCTGGCCTGAGCTTAAACTTCTCAGGTCATTGATGTCATGTCTAGCCCTCACCTTCTCCATGACTCTCTCATGGCCATCTCCCACAAAGTCAGTGTGGGACTGAAGTGTGGTTGTTCTGTATCTCACTCATAGACAATGATCCCCCTTTCAAAATGGTTTCTGATTCAGTACTCTCAGAATGATGGGCACTGCACTGGATTTCTTCTCCAAATTTAGCCTGCCATTAGAATGAAGCCACTTTCAGAGTAAGATCTCACATTATTTTCACACTTTACAATAACTGGTCTATTCTAGGGCTAGCACTCCCGGGCCTGAACATTGTTTTTCCCTGAACTGCTGACCCTCTCTGGGCTTGCCTTGTGTAAACAGAGATAGGTCCCCTTCCCAGGAACCATGTGTAGCTTTCCAGCCGAGCTCATTCTTTTTTTCCACCTTGTGCTCTATTTTTCCAACTTCTCGGTAGTTTCTAGTTTTCTTGTCAGCTCCCTCCTGATTGTCAGAGATCTACTTCTTTTCTTCCCCACATTGTTTTCTAGGTGTCTTGATTCTAGGCCTCAGAGAGGCCAGAGAAGTATTTTACTGCAGGTCCTACTCCACCATTTTAATCTACGGTTCTGCATTCTTGGTCTCTCTCGTCCTTCATCTTCCTTTTTTTTTTTTTTCCTCCAGCTACACAGCTGCTGAATTCTCCAGCTTTCCATCATGGTCTCCTTTGTGTCTGATCCGATAAGGCTACCTGGTGAATTCCCTTGAATCATTATACATATATGTTCTATTGATTCTGTTTCTCTGGAGAACCTAATCCACGGTTCTTGTGAAAATTAATTGGGGTAATATGTACAGAGTTCTTAGAAGATTTCCTGGGATGTGATAGGCATTATATAAATTTTAGCTATTATTTTCCTTTCAAAAAGCAGCAAATCTTAGAAGATTTTTTTCCACTTTCTTGGAAAGGAACTCTTTTATAATTTTACATTTTCTTACATGCCTTTTTTTCAATTGTCTAGAAGTAAGACCTGCAAGCTAATACAGCTTTAAATATTCTTAATACTTCTCTCATAGTTTAAGTTTTCTGAATAAATGGTGATACTTTAGAACTTGCCACCTGTTTGCAATAATGCATTCATTTGTTAAGTGATGTCTGTCTCTTATTAGACTCTGGACTCTCATGTAGATGGAGATCATATTTTTTTCATTTATTTTAATCACAGAGAAGGCATTGAATAGACGTGTGTATTCCAGTTACACTAATTACTACCAAATGAGTATCTACCACCCACTAGGCACTTCACATATATTGTATTATTAATTCATCAACAGTGAGTGGTGCAGAATAGGTCACAATAATATCATAGTAGTGACAGGGAAATTGAGGCTGAAGGATATCAGGATAGATTTTTAGGAAAAAAGTTAGTAACAGTAGAGTTATTTCCCCTATATCATATTATAGTGTTTTTAATGTACATATAAAGTTTTGAACATTCTTTATTTTTCATTTACAGCAGTGTTCATTGCTGAATAGACCATTTTGGAAAGAATTGACAAATGAATGTATTTTAGTTTTTAATTTGTTGTAGACAAGGAATGGGGTGGTCAAACCTGGAGAATGGTTTCTTTGAGAAGGACCTTTGAGAAATCCTTTTCTGAAGAGTTGGGGGAGGCCTCAATCAGTCTGTAAAGGTGTCAGTTAGGATGAATATTTGTTTAAATCTCCCATAGGGTCGCCCGTGGATAAAGTCTAACTGCCGGTGCTCTCCAGGGTTTGTTCCTTTCCTCTGTACAGGTTCTAACAAGGGAGGTGGTTTGGGTTGCCTGGGTTATCACAGGCCCAGAGAGGGCAAGATTTGTAGACATGTCAGATGGTTACCACTAGTACTAGCCTTTTAAAAATTTGAATGACCATTCTCCATGTAGCATTTCTTCCCATATAGAAAGAATCATGAAGTGTTTTTATAGCCTTCTACTGTTTCCCCTGAGAAAGGACCAGGTTTTTCTCTAAATACCATGATCATCTCTTGTTAGTTCCTCCTTGTCCTAAAGTCTGTTTATCTTCTGGGGGTATAGACTGATGTTAGTAGTTCCTCAGGAACTGAGATCAAGGCTTGTGTCTTGAGAGGCTTCAAGGCTGCCTATCTTACCTTTTAGAATTTTGTTTTCTGAAAGAGACTTTAGACAGTTCTTTTGATGTCCATTGAAATGGATAATAGCAACATTCTTGGGAATATAGACTGCCTCTTGAAGCTGTAGAATTACCTGTTTGTGATTTATAGATGATTGTTTATTAATTACCAAGCCTCTTTCTTTTCAAATTGATGCATGGGGATATAGAACCAAAAGGCATAGTTGGAATCCATGTACATATTTTACTTTTTGCCTTAATATCAATGACATAAGTACTTCTTATGGATATAAGGGCTATAAGCTCTTCTTTTTGAGTGGAGGTCCCTGGGGAATATGGTTTGGCCTCAGTAAACTTTTGTGAAATGACTGCTGCATAATCTGCCTTTTGATATCCTTCTTGGGCAAAGCTACTTCCATCAGTGAACCACGCCTCCTCAGGCTCTCAGAAGTCACTTGTTTACAAGAATACCTAACGTCTGAGCCTGTAGGCACCAATGAGGCAGCATTAAGAGTAGTTCAAGTCTTTATAGTAACCTCAGGGGTGTATAAGGGTGTGCTTCAATAGTTGGTAAGCCAGTCCTTTCAAGCAAAAGTAGCCTTTTTGTCTCAAGAACAGCCCTGACCTAATGAGGGAGTCAGGACTTCTAGTTTTTGTTCTGAAGTTACATTTGTAGCTTTGTCTGTTAGCATAGCTTTAGCTGCCATTGACCTCAAGCAGGGTGGCCATCGAACAGTCACTCTATCTACCTGTGATAAGAAGGAAGCCACTGGATGGAGTTTTTGTACCAGTGTTTGCGTTAAGACACCCAAAGGAATTCCTTTCTTTTCTAGTAAGTAGAGGGAGAAGGGTTTTCCTAAGTGAGGCATTCCTAATTCTGGGGCCTGAGTGAGGACATATTTTATTACTTGAACGACATTGCCAGTCACTTTTGTCCATTCTAGGGGAATAGCTGCAGACCATTGACAGTCTCATATAAAAATTTTGCCATTAGTCCGAAGTCAGGGATCCACATTTTTCAGAAGCCAGACATTCATATGAAGGAATGAACCTTGTTTGGTAGCAGGGGCCCTATGTCATTGATAACCTGTATCCAGTACCTGGACAGACATCATTTCTTGGTGGAAGAGTATATCCCAAATGTTGGACTTTCTGGAGACATATCTAGGCCTTTTCCGTTGAGACTTTGTATCCCCTTTTAGCTAGAAAATTGAGGGTTTGGATCGTATTTGGTTGGATAATTCCCAAGTTGAAATGCAGATTAAAATATCATCTGTAGGATGGCTCCCTGTTTAATCTCTAGCTTTCTTACACTTGTTCCTTTGTTTGAACAATAACAACAACAAAAAGGCAGGGCCATTTCTAAAGCACTGTGGGAGAACTGTACAACTATATAGTTGCTTATCCCTTGAAATGGGATTTTCACATTCAAAGGCAAACAGTACCTGGGAGTCTGTGTGGAGTGGAATAGAGAGAAAGCATCTTCAAGACCTAAGACTGAGAAACAGTTCATGTTCCCTGAAACAGGAGAGAGACTTGTATGTGCATCTACCGCCAGAGAGTGGTTTGGGATTACAGCCTCAGAAATGAGGTGAGGGTTTCGTACCATCCTATATTCTCCTGAAGCCTTTACTAATGTAAGAATGGAGTATTGCAAGAGGACTGATAAGGTCACCAGGCTGTGAGAGGCTGAAGGCCTTTTTGATCCTCTTTGCTTGGAAATTGCTTTCATTTGAGAAGTTCATCGGGGTCTTTAGTTTTAGAACAACTAGAATTGCTGATTTGGCCCTCCCAGGTATTCCATTTTACCACCCAGCAGAACCCACCTGTTGGCTAATTAGGTCATAGAGGCCTGATGTAGTTCCAATAGTTAAAATCTACTTTCACCTTTTCCAGAATTTGCGAATTGCCCCCGACTTTGCAGGTAAATCTCTTCCTGACAAAGTGGCAGGACACTGTGGAACAATTAAATACTAGTGGTTAAACATTTGGCCTTCAAATCACCATGTCAAAGCAGAAGTAAAGAATCCGATGAGGGATTTCCATTATTTCAATTATGGTTATAGATCTACAGGAGGGTTTTTCAGAGAACAAAGTTAAAACAAATAAGCAATCCTTGCATATACCTGCAATTGAATTGACTCACTCATCATGTTTAGGTTCACTTGAGGTGCCTCACAGGAGATGGTGGTATCTGTGGACAGGGACATTGTAGATTTCCTCAGTATCGTTCAGTCTTCCTCACAGCTAGAAATGAGGGTTTTGGATGGTCAGGTCTCTCTCTTGGAGAGGAGCATAGTGTGTTGTCACATGTGCTAACTATAATTTCGGGCCTTCTTTCACCCTCATCTAGATTCCAGTTGTTGAACACAGAAATGCCATGTCCAGCAATTGGGTCATAGGTGTCTTGGGGCTAATCTGAAGTTTTTGTCTTTTACGTCAAATATATGGTGCTGGTTGTCAAATGAAATTATGTCCCATCGGTGCTTGTCCCTTCCCATATGATGGATCTAGGTTTGGATATTTATACATGGCTTCTACTGAGCAGCTAAGAATGACAGCTGAATTTTCTTCTTTGTCCTGTGTGACCTTCCTCATATTTTCGAATGACCAGGTTTCTTAATGCATTTTTTGCATTTCCATAATAAGAACAATTGTCACTGTCAGACCTCAATTCACGTCCACCGCTGGTGTTATACTCCCAGTTTGGTTCTTTTGGAGGGGTAACAAACTCTCTCATAAGTTCTCCTTCTCTTCCTGCAGCATATTGTTTATCTACATATATTCTAGCCTCTTCTAGAGTTCCTTGTTTATCATCTGGGGTACCGCAAGAGACCAAAGTAAATCGGGCATCTCAAAACAACAGGTCAGAAGCAAGGGTCAAAGCTTGAAGCCCATATGCAAACATACTAGGATACTCTGAAAATCAGCCTAGCTGTTCTTTGCATTGTCGGGTATCTGACACTGACAGAGAGATCTGTACTCAAGTAGTCTGTTCTGTTCCTGGGAGTCCTCTCAGGGGCAGGATGAGTTGTGATTTAGATGAGTAGAAAGTGCCACTCTGAGTTTGTCCTGTGGGCTTAAAACAGCAGCATGATGAGGGGGCTGCAAAATATTAGGTCCTTCTAGGTTGCTAGGCTCTCAAGGAGTTCCTGAGTTTCTGGAAGGGAAGGGGATTAATTTACTGGCCTGACCTGCAAATTATAAGGAGGAAGTTGTGGACTCCACTCAGTGTGATCATTTTCATTAAACACATGGGAGAGACCTATATGCTGAGAGACAGGTGGGTATCTGAGGGCACGATCATCCATGAAAACAAGCTCATGTTATCCTTCAGTGTCTCCTCTAAATACTACAGTCTCTGAGATGTTCCAGAGATAAAGAGACACAAAGGATTTAACCCCATTTTCTACGTTTTATGCAGAAATTATTTAACTGAAAAATAGTATCGTAACTTAAACTGCCTATCTTTCACCTTTCCCTAGTTCCTACTGGATCCAAGTGGTATTATAATAATAGATAAGTTGTTCCTTTTTCAAATTAGCAGGGATAAACCATTCCCAGTGATCAAGGATATGGCCAGCGTTGATGGCAGCAGCATTTTTGTGGTGCTGTGCATTATGTTTCTCATCTCGGAACCTCTGGAGAGAGTGAGACAAAAAGTCTTGGGGTCCTTCAGATGGTGTCCCACCCAGAAAGAGGAGACCTGTTGAGTTCACAAAGCATCCATTGTGAGACTCATGTACTTAGTCTGTGCTCAAAGCTCTGCTGGAAGCATCAGTACCTTACTGGAAGAGTGGTGTGCCCTGGGGAGTCTCTTGGCTTTAGGATTTTCCATATTGTGTCTCGCTAACTCCTCAAGCAGAATGATGGAGCCCTGTGGGAGCTCCCTTGGAAACTCCCATGAGATCAGGGTGGAGTCTCCTGAGCAGGGACTCTCTTAGCCACTTAAGAGATCAGAGTGCATGGAGCCCCCTGTTGAGTTCCCTTAGCTCAGGGCGGAGCTCCATCCAGGGGCTCCACTAGCCATCTGAGAAACAATATTCCTTGCACTTACCGTGATGATATACCCGGATAATAAAACCTTGGAACTTTATTTAAATTGATAGAGCTAGAAACCTCTTTTTTTTTTAAATACCTTTGAAAATTCTAAGTACAAAAATGGCTTTTTTTTTTTTTTCGTGTGTGTGTGGTAGGGAAGAGTCCTGGTGATCGAACTCAGGGCCTTCCACTTGCTAGGCAAGGGACCTACCACTGAGCTAAATCCTGAACCCCAGATAGCTCTACTTCTGCATAATGACAGTCACTTGAGTTGATCTTTACTGGCTGTTTTTTGTTGCACTCAGGCCATCAGGTATATGTTTCTAAATTACCTGAGTTTCTGTTAAAAAATGGAGAAGTGATCTAATCTCATTCAGAAGAGGACCGATGAGGTAGCCTATGTGTTACCTAAAACTGGAGGCTTCATTTTTATCCATAAGGGTGAGGTTTCCTGGCGATCATGAGGTTAGTTAAAATAAGAAGAAACAATGGTAAACAAACGTGGCAGAACCATGAGACTGACCCATGTAAGCAACCAACATGGCCAGCACACATGGGAGAATCCATGTCAGTGACTCAGGATGAAGGAAAATGGTCAGTAAACGTGGTAGACCCAGGTTTCCAACTCACATGAGGAGCCGAAATGGCTGCCAGACTTGGTGGAAAGTGATTAAGTCTATCAAGCCATAAAAGGCCATTCAGGGGAAAATGGCAGAGAAGAATTCGTGCACAAAAGGGTTAAACGGGGGCAGGTGGCTACTCAAGCAGAAGACCTAGTTATCAATAGGTACTTTTCCAAAAGAGTGAAAACTTGAACAAAGAGCTGCAGAGAACAGAAACATGAGGACAAAAAGGCGTGATAAAATCTTGGTCACACATGGAAGCTGAACATATGTTCTGTGACTCAGTTAATAACAGGCATGCTGGCAACCCTTTACCAACTAGTACCCCAAATTAGTGGCCAAAAACAGGAAAGAGAAAGAGAAAAGGGGAAATAAACTTGTGGCTGACCTGTGGAGGTCTTCATGCCTGGGAAAAACACAGAAACAATATGTTTCCTTTCTCTCATTCCACATTGTGGAACACACAAGGAAACTGTTCCAGGAGTCAGGAAAAAGCTTCCTGAACTCCACAGCTTCCATTTATTTTTTATCACTCATTAGTTCCCTTCCTCTCTCCAATAATCAAAACAGATTTTTGTGCTCTGTTGAGTGAAAGCCCATCCTGGGAGAGAAGGGGCAATAAGGGGATTGAAGCTTTCCCAGGGGAGAGAGAGAAGGAAACAAAAATGCTTCTCAGACATAGATTTTAGAGAAAAAGAACAAACTTGTGCCCCAAAGGGCTTACCTACTGGTTGCATTTGCCAAAATTTGTTATGGGATTTAGGTATTCTGGAATCTCCTTGTAGAGGTGGTTTCTAGTTCTTTTTATCCTCAAGAAGGAATTGGTCAAGACAAACACAAGAGGTAGTAAGGCTTTACATTTATTTAAGGTATGAAAAGAAAAGAAAGGTGATCTGCTGAGTGAATCTGGATGAAGGAAAGGCAAGAAAAGAAATATGGACAGTAAAGAGCAGAAAAACAGCCTCTCTGAGAGTTCTTGTCCAGACTCTGGAATATAGCAATGCGAGGAAGAGAAGAAGGAGGGAGATGTGTTCCCAGGACCCAGCAAGGATCTGCAGTGAGAAATGAAGTCCATGGGGAGAGCTAGAAAGAGACCTCAGTGCAGGAGAAGGAGGTGGTGGATGGTGCTTTCCTCCAGAGCCCTGGCTCATGGCATGGGAGAGGGGGCTCAAGCCTGTAGATTCATGGTGACTACTGGTGACCCCAGAGGCCTCCGCAGAAAGACACACTAGTGGAACAGAGCAGTGAACACAGCAGACTGCAGTGGCTGGTGAGTTATTTGGGTTCAGATGTCTCCCAGGAGAGGACAATTGGCCAGTTGCCATCTTGGAGAGGGGCATACTGGGGTCCGACCTCAGAGAAGCTGCTGGTGGCTCTCTGAGCCAGGGCAAGGCGGAGCTGAATCCAAGTTCAAGTTGGCAGGAGGTCATGGAGCCAAGTTCAAGCCAGCAGGGAGCCAAGTTGAAGCTGGCAGGTGACACATAGTGTGTCTCTAGCTGAACAGGCTGAACAAATTGTGTTCCAATCTCAAAGCCAGAAACCAGTCTGAATTTTAGTGGAATCAGTCGTTATGTCTTCCTTTTGAATCCAGGATTATCCTCTACTCCACTATAAATCTACTGCTGTGGTTAATCAACACAAACCTGGGCTTGGTCACTCTGTCTACCTGTGACAGCAGAGACATACCTGGAAGAGGACATTTTTTTTCTATTGTTGTTGCTCGTATTTGTTTTGCTTGTTTGTTTGCTTTTTTCACTTCTTTTTTTCCTGATTTTTTCTTTGTTTTTCCTGGAATGTGAAATTTGTTTCTAGTTTTCAGTTTTGACTTCTTTTTTCTGTTCTTGTTTTTATTTCTTCCTCCTGTTTTCCCCTCCTGTCTTCTTTACCAGTTTCCCAAATGTTATGTAATCTTCCCCTGCTCACCAGCCTTGCTTCCCATCTTTTCCTCTTCTTCTATTTCTCTATTTTTTCCTCCTAATCCCTTTGGCATTTCCTCCCCTGAGGGAAAAATTGCCATATTGAGGGCATACTTCCTGTGTACAAGTTTCTGGTTTGTTTTTGATATTGCTATATAACCAAAAATCTGGTTCATATGGTTAAAGGTGGCAAACTAATAGTTATCAAAATGTGTCATTTTCAAGGCTGTGTTTGATATTATTTTATTACTGACTGCACTACTTTAGCTAAGGTGACAGAATTGTTCTAATGAGTTATTTTTCCTTGTATGCCAAGACTGAGATTGCCTGAGGGCGATAAACAACACTATAGACCAGTGCTAAAGAACCAAGGGATAGCCAAATAGACAGCAACTTCTCAGACCTAATACATTGAAGAGGCAGGATCTTAGAACAGACTAAAAACCCAAAAATCAGCTACATCTGGAAGACATCTCTGAGCAAGTAGTCATTAAAAAAGGGTTCTTGATACTAGCAATAAGGCTACATGCCTTAAGCAATTCTCAAGCATCAACCCAGGAACTAAACAAGAACAACAAGAAAAACAAAAAATGAGAAGACATGAAAACAAGATGCAACCCCAGACTTCTAGCTTGCCAAAGGCAAACCCAGAGGGCAATGAAGTGGAACAATCCAAAAGCCACCCACCCAGACTCTTGGAAGTGGTAATAGTGGAAGTAATACAGGAGATGAATGAGGCTCTAGAAAAAAAAAATCAAGACAGGTATAATTTCTCACATATCTAGAGAGACGGTGACCAGAATGAAAGACATTATTAGTGACTCTAGAGCAGATACAGATTTAAAAAAAATAGAAGAGTGTAGGAAAATGATGGGAACCATGAATGCTCAAGATAGGAAACAAATGGAAAGCATGAAAAAGATTCAAACAGATATCCTGAACATTAAAAATTTCATTGAAAGTATAGGCAGTAGAATGAAACACTGTGAGAACAGAATATCAGATGTAGGTGACAAGGTTGCAGTTAGTGATCATGAAAAGAAAGAATTCTTAAAAATGGTAAGGGACCAGAACAAATCAATCCAACAGCTGCTAGATGGCACAAAGAAGAATAACATAAGATTGATTGGAGTTAATGAAAAAGCAGGACATAGTGCAAATGGCATAACAAAAAACTGTTCACAAAAGTAATGGCAGAAAACTTCCCAAGTATGAAAACAGAACTTGACACAGACATAATTGAGCCATACAGAGCTCCAATTAGCCATGATCAACAAAAATCTACCCCAAGTCATATAATAGTCAAGATCCCAGAAATGCAACAGGCGAATATTAAAAACTGTTAGTGAAAATAAACAAATCATCTATAAAGGATAGTCCATTAGAATCACAGCAGACTTCTCAACAGAAAGCCTCAGGCCAAGGAGAGCTTGGAGTTCAGTATTTCAAGCCCTAGAAGAAAACAGCCTCCAGCACAGACAGATATACCCTCCAAATCTGTCTTTCAGAATGGATAGAGAAGAAAGATTTTCCATGACAAAGAGCACCTGAAAAAATTCATGAACACTAAACTGACACTCCAACATGTTCTGAAAGTCATTCAAGAAACACGATTCAACAATCTGCTGCATACAAGAAACACATTTAACTCAAAAAGAAATCCATAGACTGAAAGTCAAAGGATGGAAAACATTATTTCATATGATTGGAATCCAGAAAAAAGCAGGGTAGCTATTTTATTTGAAGACATGGTGAATTTCAAGCAAAGAGTGACTAAGAGAGACAAAGAAGATCCCTATATGCTTGTAAAGGGAGCAAACCAAGAGAAAGAGACAACAATGATAAATATACATGTACCAAATAGCAGTGCACCTAACTATATATGAAAAATAAAAATGGGCACTAAAAACAATATAAACACTAATATAGTTGTAATGGTGGACCTCAAAACCCCATTCTCACAAATAGCCAGATCAAGTAGACAAAAAAAAAAAAAAACCACAACAAAAAAAGGGAAAGATCATAAATAAACCAAAATTTTGCACAAATAGACTTAGTAGATGTATACTGAGTGTTCCACCTCACACAATCAGAATACACGTTCTTCTCGGCTGCACATGGGACTTTCCCCACAGCAGACCACATACTAGTTCATAGAACATGCTTAAGTAAATGCAAAGGAACTGAAATTATCCCATATATATTATCAGATCATAGTGATTAAAATTAGAAATAAATAGCAAAAGGAACCACAAAAACTTTATAAACACATGGAAATTAAATAGACCCTCCTGAATAATCAATGCGTCACAGATGAAATTAAAGAAGATATTAGACAGTTTCTACAATTGAACGATAAGGCTGATAAAACACACTGAAACTTATAGGATGCAATGAAAGCTGTCCTATGAGGGAAATTTATAGAGGTGAACTCCCATATCACAATAACAGAGCAAGCTCAAGTGAATAGACTAATGTTGAACCTCAAACTTCTAGAAGAAGAAGAGCAAGTTAAGCCCACAGATCATATGAGGGAGGACATTGTAAAGATCAGAGCCAAAGTTATGGCAATGTAGATGAAGAGAACATTACAAAGAATCACAAATTGAAGAGTTGGTTCTTTGAAAGATTAAATAAAATTGACAAACCCTTAGCTAACCTTATCTAATAAAGGAAAGAAAAGACTCAAATCCATGCAATTAGGGATGAAACTGGTGAAATCACAACAGATCCTGCAGAAATCCAGAAGACCATCAATATCTACTTCAAGAAGCTTTAGTCTAATAAGATGGAAAACAGAAATGGTATGGACAGATTCCTAGATACATATGAATTATCACAGCTGCATCAAGAAGATATAAAAATTTTGAACAATCAAATATAAACCACTGTAATTGAAGAGATAATTAAAAATCTATCAATGAAAAGAAATATGCCCTGATAACTACAGGGTGGACCATCGAAAAAGTTTGCAGTGGCCCCTGGTTTTCTGGTGGCCATCATTTGAATCTTCCACCCCTCAGGCTGACATCAAGTTTAGACCAACCTATCAAACACAGGTTCTACTTCCCATGAGAAGAATTTAAGATTACACTCTGATTTGTTCCAGTGCAGGGCTATGGAAATTTTTCTGCACTTGTGTCCCAGAACTCTGTGATTGACAGGTCATACCAAATTCCCTTGCCAGTTTTCCATGTTCTAATTTGCTGCCTTATCCTCACAATGGTCACTTCTGCTGTTCGTGCTTTTAATAGAGTTTTTCATGCCCTGAATTTCTATTTGGCACCCTTTCGTGGGCTCTAATTCTTTGTTAGTTTGTCATTCCTGCTTTGAATCATTTTAGTTAGATCTTCTAATTTTTTGTTTGAATCTTTTTTAATCTCACTGATTAATTTATTACATCCATCATATAGTTAGCTATATCTTCCTTTATCTTCTCAAGAGTCTTTATTTCTTCTTGATTGATTTGTGCAGTTTTGTGATTTGGTGGTTATTTTCCTCTTCATCAATACTCCTTTGTATCTCCTTTGGGAGAGGTAAGAGTTCTTGGAGGTATTTTTTTCCCCTGAGGGTTAAGAATCCAGTAGAATGCGAGGACTCTGTGGCTAATATGGAGATCCCTCTAGCTAGTGTTCACTTTCTAGTGAGATGATCTTGGTGTTCTTGAATTTTTGATATTAGCTACCTCCTCAATCTACTCAGTAATAGGATTTGACCTAGTCAATGTGTTTCAAGGGAATAATTTCTACATTTTATAAGAAAGTCAACAGATCGAACCACACATCAATCATATACATTAAAATGTGTTTTAACAATTTAAACCTTTTTATCAAATATCGTTTATAAACTAAAGTCCATTACTATCAATAGTTAGACTGGGTTGTGGATGGGGGAGAAAGAGGAAAAGAATTGGGGTTAGTAAGATGAGAGATAGAGAAGAGATATATCAATAAGCAAAAAACAAAAAGGAAATTGAATTATATTGGAATAATTTTTATAACTGGAGGTAAAGGTATTGTTCTGAGAGGAGACTTGTGGAAGATGAAGACTTTTCGCAGTGTGATTTTAAGAACTTTTTAGTGTATCAGTAGTTTATGTTTTGATACTCTATGCATGAATTTGGTATTTTGCCTTGTTATGCCCTTGAAAGGTAATGTTTATGCTAGACCACTGGTTAATTCTTACACTTTTGTGTATATATATATATATATATATATATATATACACAAATATCCTGTAGATATGACAGATGAAAATATGACATGACATGTAGATATGACAGATGAAAATTGTGAAGATGAAGAGGAAAGATAGCAGAATAAGAAAAAGAGAAAGAGAGAATAAAAAAGAAGTGAGGTAGAATAAAAGGGAAAAGAAACCGGAAAAAGAAAAAAGCAATGACAGAGAAGAAAAATAATAATAATATATAATAAAAATAATAAAAACATAGCAACAATTTCTCACATTTGTAAGGGCTCAAAACTGAAATTGCTTCATGGTGACATTTTTGTACCAGTCTGAAGTTCAACTATAGGTCTCAAGTTGTCCCCTCCCCTATGGTTTGCTTAATTTCTTGCCTGTGTCCATGGAAGTTTGCCAATTCTGCGCCAGCCTTGTGAGTGCAAAGAGTGCCCTCGGCAGGGCTAACTAAAGGCCTTTGTTTCAGTTTGAGGATCAGACTGTCTCATTTAATTGGAGGAGAAGGAATTCCATGTAATTGGACTAGCACTAGCTTCCTCACTGACCTCCACCAGGGACTTCTTAATCCAGCTGTTTTCACTGCAGGGCAAATCTTGTTGCCTCTGTGATTTCCTTCTGTAATCCTTTCACCTACACACTGTTGAATGCCCCCTGACCCAAGTGCCTCTCTCTTTCCCTCCACCCTGTGTTGCGGTTACTCTCTCAAGAGTGTCACTCTAATCCTTGAACTCGCTGCCCTCCCAGGGCTCCTTGCCCTCCGCAGGCCCTTGCATGGGTATTGGGGTCTTCCCTATAGGTCTGCAGGCTTGGGCAGTGCACAAAATGTCCCATACGCATGGCAGCCCCATTGTATGGGGAAGGAATAGCTGACTGCTTCTAGGTCAGTCTGGGCTCTTCTTTTCCTAAGATCCCGCCTCTCCTAGGTGCTTCTCACTTACAAGTACATAGCCCCCAGACCACAGATTATCAGTGCCCATATTCAGATCCTTAATTGGACTGTCATATTTGTTTTCAAATTCCAGAGTGCCCACTGGTGTTGTCTCACACAGCACTTTTTGGCCTTCCATTTTTCTTAAGTCCTGGTTTGCAAGAATCTCACTTGCAGGGATTTTCCTCCTGGGGGAGATGTTAGAGTGACTGTGAGCCTATTCTCTCAGGCTCCATACACCACAATATACATATATATTCCTGCATTAAAAAGATAATTTAATGAACCTTGTGAACTTCCTGCTGAGTTAAATAGCCAGCCACAGGAAGACAAGTACTGTATGATTTTACGTATATAATATACCTTCAGCAGTCAATTTAATAGGAGCAGACAGTAGAATGGCAGCTTCTAACAAATAGCAGAATTAGAAATGGGGAGTGTTTTCAATGGGTAAAGAGTTTCAATTTTCCAAGGTGAAAAACTTCTGGAGATGTGTCACACAACAGTGTGGATATACTTTACACTATTGGACTCTATACTTCCAGTGGATAAAGTGGTCCATTTTGTGTTATATGTAATTGACCACAATTAAGAACAAAAATTTAAAATTAGTACCACTCAATGCCAAGAATAAACTTGTAAAATATCATAGAGAAAATTAGCATGACCTCCATGGAGAAAATTACAAAACATTTTTGGGGAACGTGAAAAAAAAAAAAAAACTCACCGGAATGATTATAAACATCTATATTTTCAAGTTTGGAAGACTCTATATTGCAAGGGATTCCTGTTTCCCCAAACCAGTTCTCACTATTCCTCAACATAATTCAAAAACATCCGAACAGGGGTCATTGCTTTACTTTCATGGAAAACAAGGGGCTAAGAACAAAGACAGGTTTGTGGAATGAGCTCAGGGGTGGAGTGCTTGCCTTGCAAAAGAAAGTCCCTGAAATCGATCCCCAGCACCTACCCAAAAAACAAAACAAAACAAAACAAAACAAAAAACAGGAATAAAGAGAATTCTGAAAGAGAAAAAAAAATCTGTGGAGATTTGAGATGTTATCATGTTGCTACAAGTCTGTGTCAATAAAGATTAAGAGTGCTATCACAGGATAGAATATGCAACAGCAGAAACAGGTCCGGGAAATTATTACAATTTGATACATGCCGAACAACAAATCACTGGAAAAAGCTGGGCTGTTCAATAGATGTTCCTCAGACAAGAGATTATCTAAAAGAAAAAAATACATCTTTATATAACACTATATATCAAGTTGATTCAAGGCCTAAACATGAAGAGTAAGATACCAAAACTTTCAGAAGAGCTTGGAGACAACCTACCTTTTCAACGACTGTTAACTTATGACATGCTGGTCAGATTTATGACTTGTTTTTTTCTTGTACAGCTCTGTACGTCTTATTTACAGTGCCTTAATGTCTTTTTTGGTACAGTACACCTAGTTTGTACAATACAGCAAATTTTGCTGACCACAGAAGAGTGCCGTACCTTTATATTCTGTTATACATTACAGTACTGCATGTAAGAGTACAGTACTCCATGCAAATAAAAACAAAGTCATCAAGCTGGGGTTTCCTTTGACCATTTCATTGTCGAGAATCTTGTAATGTACATACTATACACAATTCTTCATTTAGCAACCAACTCAGTTAATGACCTGTTCACTGGAAGATAACTGAGTTGTTAAATGAGGAACATCTATTTATTTAGGGAACTGAGCACTTAAAGTGGTTAAAATGGTAAATTCTATGTTATATGTAAGATCTTTGCATAGAGCTACATACTCAGTACTTTAATTTTTTTTTTAAATTTTGAGACAGTGTCTTGCTAAGACACTACATTGCCCAGACTAGGCTTGACCTAGCATCCCTCTTGCCTGAGTGTCCTACAGTGCTGGGATTATAGGCATGTGTCTCCACAATTGGAAAGAAGAATATTTTTATTTCCTTATCTTGGGTGTTCATTTTTGTTTGTTTGAGTTTTTATTTATTTGTTCAAATTTTTATTAACCCATTTATTTTATATAGCAAAGGGATTCACTGTGATATTTCTCTATATGAATATCATACACTAATCAAATTCAACTTCCCTTCTTCTACCACTCTCTTCACCTGTTCACTCTTCATAATCTCTAGCAATCATCATTCTACTTTAAGATCAACATTTTAAGCTTCTGCATATAAGGGAGGACCTGTAATACTTGTCCGTGTCTTGTTTATTTCACTTAACATAATGTCCTTGAGGTCTATTCATTTTGCTACAAATGACAGAATTTCATTCTTCTTTACAGCTGAGGAATACTCCACAGTATGTATTTACCACTGCATTCATTTTCCTTATACATTTGTCGATTTATGGGCACTTGGGCAGATTCCACAGCTTAGTCATTGTGAGCAGTATTGCTATCAACATTGGCATGCAGGTATGGAGATTCATTTAACAAGACTCGGACATAAAAGGGAGTATTGGTTGAGCTGTGTTAAGTCATCTTGAAAAATGTTTGCCCATAGACACAGAGCTATCTGTAAAATGTTCACTGCCACATTATTTGAAGTGGCAAAAAGTCATAGTAGTTTCTTTTTCAAAATATTGACAAAACAGTAGTGAGTTGGTGGCGTGAAATTCTTTATAGCAGTTAAAAATGAATAAGCTCCTCCCCACCTCAACACAGTGGACAACCATCTCCGCAGAGCACTGAAGTCCATTTTACTTATCACTCATTTCTTTATATTTTACCCTCATTGCTATACATTTCTAGTAGAGTGTGAGAACACTTTTCACACTCAGAATTGAGTTTCATGTTAATTCTGGCTAGTACTACTACTATTACTAACACTACTGATTTTCTTTGTCACAGGCAGTTATTAAATTATTCTGAGTTCTTGACCTAAAAATGTCCACAGGACTGTCTGTTCTCTGTAAATGATGGAAAATACTTGTGAACCTTGTTAAGTTTCATTTTGAGAAATGAAAAGGGCTATTTTCATTGAGACAACAATGACTGTAATACAGAAAAACACATTAAGAATACACAAAAACTATACATGTATTTACAACCTACAAGAATCATTTGATCATTGCCCTTATTAGCAATATTTTAATTCAAATTTTATAAAAATTATAAAAGATATGAAAGGTTTTATGAAAAGTATAAATGTATTAAAACATGAAGGATTACTTTTCCTGGTGAAATCTGGTAGGGAAGGAAAAAAAGTTGCATGCAGAATAAGAATGTACTTAACAGCACTGAGTTGTGCAGTTAAAGGTAATTAAGATGGTAAATTTTATAGTATATGCTTTTCACTCTTTGAAATAAAAGACTCATAGAAGATAAGTACTTTATACAGTTGACTGAACTCCTGCATAGAGACACAAAGAGAGGAAAGTGAAGAAGTCTGATTCGGTGTGTGGAGTTTTCAAATTAGCAGCTGCCTGAAAAGGTGTTTGACAACTTACACACTAATGTACACACTGCAATACATACACTATGCCCTGTATATACACACTGTATAATACATACCCACTAAGGTGCACACTAAGATGTGTGCACTATTTTTCTGTGTAAATTATATCAGAAGGAAAGTAAAGAGATTGTGGTATTTCAAAGACTATCATATAAAGGATAGAATTTCATTTTCCTTCTGATTCCAAAGGTACATATAGGAACGGGTACACTGAAACGTCCTCATTTTCCTAAAGATAAGATCTAACAGGAAAATAAGTCCCAGCATGACTTTTCAGGATGTATATAATGTAAGTCTGACCCCCATTAGGCTTATTTAAGCCCCAGTTAAGATCATCAGACAGATGGACACATTCAGTGTGTCTGTTGCAACACATGACAGATGTATTGAATTATAAAATTATATAACTAAGTGTAAATAAATAATATTGACATTAATATGTAAAATAAATAACATAAATTATTTGTAAACATCCAGGTAGGTGCCTTTGGACAAGAAGTAAATGCCTATGTAAACAAATGAACTTGAGACACTACCAAATGATGAATGAGAGTACAGACACAACACACAAATAACATGTACAGTTGATAATGAATTAACAATTTTCTCTCTAGTGTGATCATTATAATTCAGCATGTCATGTGTTATAATGGACTAGTGTGAAATAAAGAAACGTTTTCTGAATTTTGGTGAATGCAATTTTTCGTCACTTTTGTGTGGACTATCATTTTTGTTGCAACTCCTGTCTTATACATCTTCAATTAACACGTAGTTTAATGGAAACTTTGTGGAGCCAGCCTGTAAGATGGTGCGATTTGGGCAAAGAGTTCGTGGGATATCACCAACCACTGTGTTGCTGGTACACTATGAGCAGGCTAGATGGACAAGAAGTGCTCATTTAAGATGAGCTCTCTTGCTGGCCCTGAGAGACTGGGGCCAATAATTCTGCAGGCAATAAAGTCACAAGAAATTCGGACCAGAATTCAGGGTCTGGACAGTCATAATGATGTCCCAGAATGTTCCAGTTCATCACGTGACTTTATTTGAATAAATGTCGATTACTGTCCTTGAATAAATGAATAAATGTAGACTGTTATAAGTGTAGACGGCTAAATATGAAAAAGCAAGACATTGCCTGAAAATAATCCCTATTGCATGTTTTAGAGCAGAAATTAAGATAAGACCTTGTCTTCACTACTTCTCTCACTGCTGAAACAAAATATCTGACTCCTAAAGTTAAAGGAGGAAAAGTTTATTTTAGCTCACAATTTGTAGAGGTTTCATTTCATAATGTTGTTGCAAGACAAGGCAGCATGGCAGAGGGGCATCACAGAGGAAAAACAGTCCATGGCAGTGCAGACGGAGTGCAACAAAGCAGCAGGCTGTAGCATCCCTTTTCCTGTTATTCCATTCAGGCTAGAAACATGCTGTCCCAGATACTAAGATCTCTGGGTGGCACATCCCACCATCTGCAGTATGGGGTAAGATGTCAAAAGGGGACTGGATGAGTGGAGGCTGCTCCCTGTGAGCAGGGCAGCTCTTGCTCAGCTATTACTACTGTTATTTGAGATATTTCTGGTTCAGTGTTTTCAGATATTTTAGACTTTCAGAAAAGTTGAAAATGCATATTTTCATGTGACTTCTATTGACTTTTATATATTAGAATAAATCCTGGTTAAAATCAACTACTACTTGCAAAACACCTTTGCAGGTGTCAGTTTGTGATCTCTGTACATTAAGTCAGAGTTCACTTTTTCTCTTTTTATAAAAACTGCAGAAGAGTAAAATCATCTGTAGAAATTATATACTTGCTCCAGGTTTTTGAAGTATATGGTTAGCATTTCTATCTGCACTGAAATATTTGATTTTCTATGAAATATCCAAAATCAATATATGCACACAAAGCTCATGTGACAATATTTCACAATAGCATGATTCAGGTGGAAACAGCCCAAATAGCCACCAATAGATGAACAGATAATGCAACACTCAACTATTCATCCAGTGGAATATTATGTAGTCATAAAAGAAGGATGTGGTGATACATGCTAAGAGATGGATAAGCCTTGAAAGAATTAGGGTCAGAGAAGTTAGGCACAAAAGATCACATACTGTAAGAAATTATTTATATGAAAAGTCCAGAAAAGGCAAATCTATAGAGACAGAAACTAAATAGTATTCACCTGGGGTTGAAGGTAAGAATGAAAAATGGTGTCAGGTGCATAATGTGTCATTGTGGGTAATGGAAATATATTAACATAGTGGATGCCCAACTCTGGGAATGTAATACAAATCACCGAACCTCATGCTTTAAGTGCAGGAATTGTAGGATATGTGAATTATATCTCAAAAGATATTAAATATGACATGTGCTAATTAGGTGCTAAGTGAAACTATTATTGTATAGGAAAAAGCCCACCACTCTCCTCACTCCCTTCCCATGTTCAACACTCCTCATCTGAGAAGCAGTGTAACCATGATCAGTTTGGGATGAATGTGTCCTTACTTTTCTTTATGTTTCTATAAGCACATTTTTGAACACATTGTAGATCCCACTTTAGATAATATGGATGTAAGACAACATTGTATGTCACCAGGAACCTACTTTGGCATTCATGCACAAGTTTACAACCTTGCCGTGGTATTGGCAGCGCATACCATGGAAAGCTAATTTGAACCTTCAGTGCCTCAGTGCCCTTTGCTGTAGAATAGGAGTGAGGATGGTAATCATCACCCAAAGGTAGTGCAAGGATTAACTGGGTTACATGAGCACAGACTTCTTAAATAGCATCTGGCACATAAAAAATACTACATAAGTTTTATCAATGACTTTTCTTTCATTGGTAGAGTTCATCTAAGACACATTTCCAATCCCCTTAGGAAATAACAATCTCTTTCATGATTTTACAGTGTATTTTGTAATATTTATGTTACAGTAATTGTAAGTAAAGTAAGACTTAGTGAGATCATAATATTTGAAATATTTTATTTTTAAATTTTTTTATTTTATTTGAAATATTTTAAATGTTTTCCTTAATGGTTTTATGTTCCTGAGTGAATAGTTTTATGTTCCTGAGTGAACTGAACTACTTTGATTGAAACTATTTCACGTGATGGCTACCTCTCATTAGACTGGACTTCCTTTGAGTCAGAGGTGATAGAGATTGTATCTTCATTTATTTTTCAGGATAAGACAAAGAACTGAATAAAATTTGTGTTACAGTAGTGATAATAACCACTCAATGAACATCTATCACAAAGGGTGCGCTTCATACGCATTGTGTCATTACTCCAGAAACAATGTTAAGGGTTCCATTAACATCACTTTAATGATGGGTAACTGAAGTGCAACACTGTCAAGGTTTGGAAAATCATAAAGTTAGTAATGACAGAGTTATTTCTGCTATTATTATGCCTTTAATAGATGTAAATCATTCAAACATTTTTATGTCTCATGGTGTACACAATAGTGTTCATTGCTCACTGAATAATTTTTGAATGAATTAATAAATGCATTTTATTTACAGTTTCTTGTACATAAATTAAGGTATAAAAAATTAAAAATATTAATTCATTGAGTATGTGTGTGAGAAAGAAATACAAAATTCAAACTTTTCTTCAAAGAAAAAAATAAATAGTTGGATTGATGACCTATATAAATGAGCATTGGATGGGGACTCCAGGGAAGGAAGAGATTTGAGGTGGGGTGAACCTGGTGGGCTTCAAGTGAGGCAGGGATTTTTTTCTGATTGGTGAGGTGCTGGTGGAATTGGGGTTGAATCTGGGGAAGTGTGAGGAATCCCGCACTGCAGAATCCCAGGAGCTCTGAGATCACTGAGCTCATCAGTTTGGTTTGGGTAGAGTATGGGGAGCAGAGAGAACTGAGGACTGCAAGGCAGATTGTGGAGAGCTAGTCAGTGGATTATAATTGCCACCTTGGGGCTCAGAGGTCTCCAAGGCCACACTTGGTAAACAATTTTTTCTTGGACAGTGTGCTCCTGGGCAGAATTGACGTGCTTAGAATCAGGATCAAGAGGATGCTTGATAATACACCTGCTCCTTCCTGATGTCAGTTAGTTAGGTGCATTCTGGTGGGGACAATGCTCTTGCCACTAGGGTTGTGGGTCTGAGTGGACTCCTGCGTTGGGGGACAGAACCTTATCTAATTAGGACTTCTCCAGGGCAGTCATTCTCATCCATACCTTTCGTTCCAGAGATAAAGTTAGGAACAGGGAGGTAAGTGTCCTTGTTGGGCATCTCCAGATGTCACCAGTCTTCAGTGGGTCTCACATGGCTTTTGGGATCGACAGAATTGAGTGAAGGAGATGCATCAGCTTTATTTCCTGGAGTGCTGGACGAGGACTGACTGGGTGAGCTACTCTGGTTCATGATTAAAACCCAGAACCAGAAAATTTCCCATAAGCAATTAGTATTGAGTTCTATTGTGTTGGTTCCCCAGCCTGAGGACATATAAATGTTAAATCATGCAAGAATATATTTTATCACTGATTTTATTTCTTTATTGTCTATCCATTCATCCATCCACTCTCCTAACACTCAATATGTCAAACATATTCTCACCTCCTTCTCCTTTACTCTAAGTTCATAAACAGGAAAATAAGTATTTAGGGGGGAACTGAGGCAGTTTTTTAAATATTTGATGGAAGGATTGTATTCAAATCATTTTGAAGTCCTTTCCAGTAATCAAACATGATAATGTGAAGGTGTATGCAAAGTAAATGGTAGACATCAGAGCTAGGATACCAAGAATAGGGCATGATCAAAGTTTTAAAAATAAATTTAAAAAAGCACTTCTTGGAAGACTTGAGAAGAGGAGGAAATTCATCTTATTGGTAGACAATGTTCTGTACTGGGTGTCAAAAGTGAATTGATCAATTTGCTAATGAAACTTTTCAATGCCAATTAATATGATTGGACTCCAATCATGGATTTCTAGTCTATCAGGATACATTGGTGGATTATTATTAGGCAGGTGAGGAAAAGTCTTGTAGGTCACCTTATAGGCTTGTTAGATAGCATAGTGTGTGAGTTGTTGTGTGAGAGGGCTGGGTCTGACAGACAACGGTGTTTGTAGGAGAGGAGGCTGTGGCTGACAATGGTCAGAAAAGTGCTTTGGCACCAAGTTGGGTTTAATAGTGAGTTCATTCTTCCACAAACTAATATGCAGGCATAACAGAAGGAGATGATTTTCAATTCAAATTTAGTGATGGATGGTCTATCAATGGAAGTGATCCGTAATGAGCTTGTGGAACCTTCTTTGCTCAGCCAGGAGATTAAGTTTCCTGGCCTGAATGTGATACCTTTATAGAAGCCAATATCATTTGACTGGTGGATTCAAAGGAAGGATATAATGTTACATGCTGTCCACAACTTTGTAAATGTGATTTCTGACCTTAACGTTGCTGTTAGTAGAGATTGCGCATAGACAAATTGAAGTATGTACACACATTCATAGAAACACTGAATGAATTTTTGCAATGACTGATTTTTTTTACACAGAAAACCAGCAATGTGAAATATACAAATGTGAAAATGCTTTGTGTGTTCCCAAGGCATTAGGTATAATCATTACATTTTGAAAAGAGACTTTCAGAAAAACATCAGGTTAGGGATGAATCTTAATGGTAGATTGCTTGTCTAGCATGTACATGGTTCTGGGTTTGATCTCCAGCCTTGAAAAAAAAAAGTTGGAAAACTGTAGATCTGGGCTGTGTGGGGTGAAATGCTCCAAACTACCTGAACCAATCTTCCAGTTAATGAAGAATTCTCTTGGTAACCACCTGAAAGTTCTAATTTCAGCTACTGAATGAGCAGGAGATTTTCAAGTGACAAGACTATCACTTCCTTTTCAAGTAATCCATTTTCAGACTGCTTCATTTTTTGGTTCACATTTTCCTTATGTGAGCCACAGTATTTTCCCTTTAAATTACACTTGGTCTTAGTTTTGCCTTTGGAGAACTGAAAAGCAGATTTACTACTTTAATACATGATATATCTTTAACTATACACACAAATTATCATGTTATTCTTTAAGTTTTATCTTTTCTAATGTAAAAACTCAATATGTCTTTCTCATGCAGGATATTTTATTGATGGCTTGATTCTACAATATTTTGACAAAGTTTTCATCCAAATCCACCGTCAAGAACTGGCAAATTACTCAAAATTCTATTTGAGAAGTGCACATTATTGAGTCCTTACTTTTATTTATATGTGAAGTTGTAGGAGGATAGTTTGCCTATAGATCATGGGATGGAAACGTTCGTCAGGATGACAACCCAACACCATTTTATTCTTTTACTGGAATGATAAATTTAGGATATAGAAAGGAAATAGACATTTTGAAGCTTACTTAAAGAACATAGAATCCAGTAAAGCTTGCATATCATGATTATTTTCCTCAAAATTGGAGAAGCCAGAAGGACCTTTGTTTAATACTGTGGCTTCCCCACTCTCTGAGGCACATGCACTGGTTCCCTCCCCACGAAGGCTCAGAGTTCCCAATCTGAGCCAGTGTGACCAAGGCCAAATCATATTTATTAGAAGATGCAGGAAGTGGAATAAGATGTGTGATTTACAAAACGCTCAACTTGGAGCTCATGTGAGAAATAATTTTCACCAGCTCTTGAGAGGTGGAAAGGGCTCCTAGGAATTGTGTGGGTAAGAAGGAAATTTTCCCGCATGATCACCAGATATGGGTGTGAGGCAGGCCCCTCAGCAAGCTCAGGGCAGAGTGGAGAAAAGCTGCATGACCGATGACAAAGCGATGTAACTGCAGCCACTGGTCGGCAGGCATGTGCCCAGTGCAGGCTGCTCTGCAAAGAGCAACATCCGTGTCCGCCTGAAGCGTCGTATTAAACCCCTCTTGAGGCTGACACCGCGGACTCCCTGTGTTCATTCCAGCTCGCTGCCTCTCCCTACACTGGGCACATGCTTGCCAGTGAGCTGGGATGAACACTGGTAGTCCGCGGTGTCAGCCTCAAGAGGGGTCTAATAGGATGCTTCAGGCAGACACGGACACTGCTGTTTGCAGACCAGCCCGTTCTTGAGGAGGGCTTAGAGCATATTCCAGAAAGAGGGTAGCTTACACTGAGAACCTCAGCATCGAGGCTTCTGTGAGGAAGGATAAAGTCAATAGAGTGAGATAAGGATTATAAAACATCATTGCTCAGAAGCGAAGTAGATATCAGGACTCTCCTGCCATCCCGCATAGCACACAAAACATACCACACACCACAACAGCAGCATTATCCCACATCCCACTTCCCCCAGAGATTGAAATTGGGCAAGACTTACTGTTCCAAGGACTCTTAAGGAGTAGGTGCGAGTGAGTGCCTACAGATAACAGGGATTTAATTTTTTTTTTCTTTTTCTGATACTAGGTATTCAATCTAGGGCTTTAGCACTAAGCAACATCTGCATCCCTTCTGCTTTCTTGTAAATATTATTGTCTTGAGACAGAGTCTCACCAAGTTGCTCAGATGCCCAGGAGGGGATCAATCTTGTGATCCTCCTGCCCTCGACCCCCAGGTATGTGCCACAACACCCCGTGTGGACCTCACCTTTGAACACTGGCATGTATCAATCCTTGCTCTGCATGGTAATGCTGTAAAATTGAACAAGAACGACCTGGTCTAGTCATGGAGACTGGAGTACTACATTCTATTCAGACTTGGGTGTATGGCCAGAGTGATAAATTAAGGATATTAGTGAGAAAATAATTGACATGCTGGATCAAGAAATCTAAGACACGTAAACAGGGAAAGAAGGAGTTGAAACACGAGAGAAATAGAGGAGGAAAAGACTATATATTAGAAAATGAGAAAGGGGCTTAGTTAAATTGAAATTGTACCCAAAAGAGTCGAGAACCACATGGCCTGATGGGTTGTGAGGAAATGACCTGTAGATTCCTTTCAAACTA
>PVJO010023890.1:0-25284 GCA_004026905.1 Hystrix cristata
GTACTCCATAGTGTAGAAAAACCACATTTTCTTTAGCCATTCGTTGGTTGTTGGACATTTAGGTTGTTTCCAAGACTTAGCTATTACAAATTGTGTTGCTATGAACATGGTGGTGCATACGTCCTTGTGGTATGACGATTTTAATTCTTCTGGGAAGATCCCCAGTAGGGGAATAGCTGGGTCAAATGGAACCTCCAGTCGTAGTTTTTTGAGGAATCTCCATATTGATTTCCACAGTGGCTGGACCAGCCTACATTCCCACCAGCAGTGGAGGAGTGTTCCTTTTTCCCCACAGCCCCGCCAGCATTTGTTATTGGTTGATTTTTCCATATATGCAGTTCTTTCTGGAATGAGGTGGAATCTTAATGTTGTTTTGATTTGCATTTCTCGAATGACTAGTGATGTTGAACATTTCTTCATATATTTATTTGCCATTTCTATTTCTTCATCTGAGAAATGTTTATTCATTTCATTTGCCCATTTTTGGATTTCACCACCAATTCTTTAGGAGATGGGAATGTGAGCAGGTTACTGAGAATATGAGTGGAACGGCGAAGAGGAATGGAAGGAGGTGGGACTCTTGAGGTATTCCTCTTATAAAAGTCCTTGTGGGTTTTGGATGAAATGGGCTGAGATTCAGTAAAGGGCGGAAGCCAGAGAAAAAAGCCTACTGAGAAGAGTATTTACATTTGTTGATAGGAAGAATAACTGAGAATTGGGGATTGGAATGTAAAATAGTTTATAATGCTTTTTGTGTAGATGCAGTTAACTTTATAATAACCAATAGTAGGTGGCTTCTATTAATTAATTGCTATGGGAAAGACATAGCAGTAAGTGCTTTGCATGTAGGGTTCTGTGTAACACTTAGGATAACCTGTGCGGTTGATTTTAATTTCATCCGTTTTGTAGACAAGGCAACAAACTCAGAGACAAATGTTTATAATAGCATTAACATAAAAATACTGATAGTAATTACTTACAGTAACTTTGTAAAATTAATAGCTTTATAATAATGATAATGTGAAACTACAGCTTACTGAACAGTAGTATGTTCTAAATGTTTTTTTCCAACATTTGCTGATTTAATCCTCACTCCAAATCTACATAGTTATTATCATTTTATGCTTAATTTTACACATTAGGAAATAGAAAAATAGAGAAATTAAATATCATGTCTATGAACAAGAAGCTAAAATCATAGCTGAGATTAGGTCAGATTATATGTGTTAATTTTTTTCCCTCCAAATTCTGAACCTAGGCTCTATATTGTTATGCTATATTAAACAACATTGAACTAGTAATCTTCTTTTGATATGGTCATTACAATTATAATTACAACTTCATTAGAAGAAAATTTGAATGAAACAATTTTGTCAGCACACACACATGCAGACATGAAATGTTATCTTTGAATTCTCAAATATTAAGAAAAATGTAGTATTGCATTTACTAAAGGACCTTTTATCTTTGTCTCTCCTACATCCCAGCTCTTCCTTCTTCAAGCCCCCTCTAAAGCATGTTTCGAAAACAGCCAGTTCTTTCTACTCCTTATTTCTCTTGTCCCTCCATTCCTTTCCTCCTCCCCCTCCCTTGTTTTCTTTCCCATCTGAACAATTTCTTCCCTTTCCCACTATAATACATTTTAGTCTTTATATTTGGGAATGGAGGGACATGAGAAATAAGGAATAGAAGGAAAAAATGGAAACAAAGCTTTTGTAAATAAGGAGGGAGGAGGGGTGAAGGGAGGGGAGTGGGAAAAAAAGAAGCAACAAGATATGTCATGTACAGGTATAAATCCCCTATGATGAGTGTTATCACTATGTACATCTAAAATGTACCACTAAAATAAAATTAAAAAAAGAAAACAGCCAGTTCTTGAATGGGGAATTATATTCCTTACTCTCGGAGCCTAAGTCTCTCTCTAACTCAATCTTTGTTGTTAAAGCTGTGCTAATGTCAGGGTGTGGTAAGTCTAGTGGTCGATCTGTGACATAGTTTGCATGCTGACTGATATTACAGAAAAAGTCTTATTTTCTTATCAATATTTAACCTTTTCAGGAAACCCGTTATTGTGTGTATGAGATCCAGAAATGTGAGAGCATAGCAGTTAGTTATTTATTTAGATTATAATTACAATTTTATTTTAAAATATTTGACGGACAAAGACTGTACGGATCCAAAGTGTACAATGTGATGATTTGATACGCGTATTCCTCGTGTAATAATTTTTACAAATTAACACATACATCACTCATGATGTACTTTACATGCCTGGAATTTGTTGATCTTTAACTGAAGGACGGTGTGTGCTCTTGGGTCAACACGTCCCCATTTTCCAGCCCCCACCTCTTGGTAATCACTGTTTTCTTCCCTGTTTCTATGAGTTTGACTCTTTTAGATTCCATGTATAAGTGAGAGTATGGAGTGTGTCTTTCTGGGTCCAGCTTATTTCACCTGGCATAATGTCTTCCAGGTCCTCCCATGTCATCATATATGGTAAGATCCCAGCTGGATGACCACAGTGCTGCAGGCCTATAATTCTTGCTCTCTGGGAGGCTGAGACAGGAGAATCAACATTTCAAGCGATGGGCAACTTAGTGATTTAGCAAAAACTTGTCACAAAATTAAAAAAAAAAAGGCTGGGGATGTAACTCACTGTGAAGGTCCTGAGTTTAATCCCCAGAGACACGTGCATGCTCACGCACATGCACACACATACACACACACACGAGAAAAAAAGAATAGAAAAAAGGCAACATTATTTTAAAGGCAATATACTATTTCACGGCCTATATATGGAATAACTGTCATTATAATAATATTACATATGTATATACCACACCTTTTAAACAATTCATCCATCAGTGGAAACTTATGCCTTGGAACTGGCTGACAATGGACAAATTATAAAAGGAAGGTGAATTAGGACCAGAAAGAGTTTTTTCAAGAAACCCTAACATTAAAAAATCAGTTGATATTATTTGCCAATTCACCAAAAGGAAAATACAGAAACATTTCACTGGATACAGAAAAACATTTGGCATTTTCTATACCAACAATAAAAATTGGAGAACTAAGTCGTAGAACACTATTAACATGAGATAAAATTCAGGGCTGGAGCGTGGTGGAATACTTAACTAGAGAATGTGAAATCCTTGGTTTGATCTGCAGTAATGCGAAAACAAAAACAAAAAGTCCTGCAAAAACCCAAGATTCTTAGCCCAAACCTAACTACCACAGGACATGCAAAAACTCTATCTTGAAAATTTCTACTACTTAATTTCAATATTAATGTAGAGACACCATGGCCAAGGGAGTGTGGTATTGACCTAAGAACACACATAGATCGGTGGAGCAGAATGAGGTGTTAGAAGCTGGCCTGCAAATATATAGTCAATTAATTTGTATGCAAATTGGCAAAAGAATCATGGGAAAAGGGGAGCATTTTCAGCGGAAGGTGTGAAAACAATGGACATTTATATAGATGAAAATGAACCTCAACTTTTAATTATACTACCTAATAAATTAATTTGAGAAGCATCATACATCTAAATCAAAAGTATAAATCTATAACACAGCTGGAGCATGTCTCTTCAAACTTGGGTTTGACAAAGATTTTATAGCTCATTTCGATTTGTACGAGAATGTAAATATTAAAAGCCAAATCTAAATATTTTAGAAGAAAATCTAGGTGGATATTTTTGTGACCTTGAAGCTTGTCAGCTTTCATTTAAGAAGATACAAAAAGCTTTTATCATAGAAAAAATACACATAAACATTAGCATTTAAGTTAAAAACTAATAATGATAAGAACCTTAAAATTAGTGAAAAGATCAGTTATTCTATATATTATTTTTAAGACATATGGTAACATGATTACTGTCTCAAATACAGAAGAAATTCCTACACATTGAAAAGAAAAAAGATAATCTAATTTAAAAGTGGGTAAAGTAAATAAGAAAGTATATCATGGTGAATAAACTCATGAAGCGATAATCAACTTACCAGTAATCTGGAAGTTGCAAGTCAAACTTTCAGTGAGATAAGTTTGACATGTGGAATTGTCAAAACTTAGAAGGTTTGACAATTCCACACGATGTAGACTGAGGACATGAACCACTGGGGTTGCTTCTACATTGCAGCTGCAAGCATGTATTGGTATAACTACTTTGGAAATACTTTAGAATTATCTTGAATATGACTGATAGGCTCAACTCAAATATGTCTACCTAAGTGATAACGGGCACACATGCACCTGGGGATGTGTGTCAGGGTGTTTAAAGCAGACTGTCAGTAGTATCGAAACGATGGAAACAACCTGAGCTCTGTAAACCGGACTCAGCTGCGAAGTAGGCCAGGCCGGCTGGTGCTAAGGAATGCACCTGGGTGCGGCAGCTGGAGACCTCGGCATGGAGGCCAGTAGGGGAAGCAGATCCAGGGCAGCGTGGCCAGGTATTTTCCGTGGTGGGAAATGATTTATGAAGAATGTCTGAGAAGGTAGATTTCTTTCTTAAATAGTGGCTGATTCTTTGTATTGTGAAGTCGGAGATACTCTCTGGGCAGTGGAGGCAGATTTGTTGGGTTTAAAGTTTATCTCAGCCATGGTTGAGTTTTGATCTTAGATAAATGACTTAAGCTCACAGTGCTTCAATTTTTCCATCTATAGAACAAGACTAACAGTACCCATCACAAAGGTAGTTTGGGCAACATGATTGATACAGGACCAGACGTACTGCACTCAACAGTTATTGTCACTGTTATTCTTTAACGCCTGTGCCTGGGGCATTTTAGACTTTCAACGAACATTTGTATAAAAAATTTCAGGTTCTAACAGCAGCCTGATGATTTATCTGTCTTCTGTAGATGAGTTCAACTCTTGTTAACAAATCGGTCACTCGTCGCAGGGAAGTAGGGGAAGGAGTATGTATTTGGTTGATATTCTGATGAAGACTCCTGAAATTAATTACTCTTCCCTGGAGAAAAAGGGTGGACAGAGGAGTCACCCACTTGAATAAGACTCCTATTTCTTTAGGAAAATAATCAAAGGCGTTGAAAGGAGAGATGGTGAGGATTTGGGGTAGAGCTAATCACAAAAGCAATTATTCTTTCTGACTCACCTGGGGCCTAGATGAGGGGTTCTGGTAAAATGATGGGAGAAGGAAGGCCCGGTTCCAGAAGGAGGTACTCTAGAATCAACGAGAATCCCTCCTCATGGCACCCGTCTCCTATTGGTCCCATTTCTCTAGAGAACGCTAATGAAAACAGAGCCTGGAACAAATAAAATACATTTCTTTATTATAATAAATCACAGGGAATTATTTACAATAGGGATATTATTTATTTATTTGTTTACATATCTATTTATTTCAGAAAACAGTTCCTGTGGTCTTGGAGGCTGACAGGTTCCAGCATCTAATTTTGGCTGGAGACCTAGAAGAGCTAGTGGTTTAGTTCCAGTCCAAGATGAAGGCCTGAAATAAAAGAATAGAGTTTCAGAGCAAGTGCTGGCAGAAAGAGCTGATGTGACAGTTCACTTCCAAAGCAGAAAAAACAGCAACAAAAACAAAAATGCAAACTGGTGTCCCAGCTCGAAGGTGGTCAGGTGGATGGAGAATTCTCTCATATCGAGTCTTTTGTTATATTCGGACCTTCCGCTGATTGGCTGAGGTCCCTTCCTCAGGCCAACAATGTTCCTGATCTCTCTGACCTGTCTTCTCCCTTCCTTCATTCATTCAGTGATATAAGCCAGAAACTCTGCTCTATTGATTGTTGTTTCTTTCTGTAGTCTTTACCTAAGACCGAGATCTTTTGTTTATAGCTATTAAATCTTTCTTGAACTCTCTTTCCTGTCTTTATCTCTGTTAGTTTAAATTGTCTAGATGTAAAGCTTGAACTGGGCAGTTTTGTGAGAGTGACTTATATGAAGAAAAGAGGTTGGGGAGAAATAATTACGTCTTAGCTGGAGTCTGGCTTCCACTCGGAGCCTTGGACGCTCTGAAATGCACACTGCATTGCAGAGCTGGTCCCACCGGAGCCACCACCCCCATGCCGGTTGTTTCCTGGCCACTTGGTGGTGGTGGCCTTGCTGAGGAGTGGACAATATCTCTCATTTTGTTTGGTGCACCTGTTGGTACACTTTTCTGGAGAAGGGCGGAGCTATGAATGGAGGGGATTGGAGCTGGGTGAAGTGCCTAGTGTCCGCCACACTCTGCATCCACACTGGCAACACCAGAGTTCAGGACTCCAGCCTCTCCCGCCATCATTATAACCTTAAACCACTCTCCTGGTGCCAGGCTTCTCCCCCTCAGTCCACTGCCAATGCTAGCTACCATCATCATCTAAAAATCAGATGGAACGGCATCGCTCTCTAGCTTGAAAATACCTTCAGTATGTCCTCCTGTTCGTACTAAGCTTTAACTTGATGTGAAAAACTTCTTGACTTTTTCTATTCTGGTCTCTCCAGTTTGTCTTGCTTTTTAACTTTTATAAGCTCTGTGTCCATCAAAGTGCCCACTAGAGGGGGATTCAAGAAATAACTGTTGAATGCATCTATGCATCAATAATTACAGCCATGCTGAACTGATTAGATTTCCTGCATACCATTGTTACCTCCTGGACTTAGTTTTTTATATTCTCCTAGGAATACACTTATCTCAATTTCATGCTTATGCACTCTATTCCTATTTCTTGTCCTCTTGGTCCCACTGTTCACATTTTTTTTTTAAATCTAGGAATCCTTTCCTGGCTCCTCAGAATATTTTATGTCCTTTAACTTGCTTTCACAGCGTCTTGCCCTTCCACTGCCTCACCTTTGTGTCACTGTCCTCCCCTGGGGCTGTCTCAGTGAGTCACATGCTCTGTGAAGGCTGGTACAAGGTTTCTCTTTAATCCTCACTGAACTCCAGGAGGTATTAATGTGCTTGGTACATTTTTGGGGGTTCAAAATATTTATTGATTAATGAATGACAGGCGGAAGAAACGAATAGAATGTATTTATTCTGAGATTGCTTTGTGTACAAAAATATATATTAAGGGGCTGGGGATTTAGTTCAGTGGTTAGAGTGCTTGCCTTGGAAGCACAAAGTCCTGAGTTCGATCCCCAGCACCTCCCCCAAATATATCTGTTAAAATATATTTTATTTTAATTCAAAAATAATTCCACATATTTATCAAGAACAGTGTGGCATTTCAATACGTATATAGACTGTGTGATGATCAGGGTAATCGATTCATTTATCAACCTTGGAAAAACCATTTCTTGGTGCTGGAATTTTAAAAATTGTCTGTACTACTTATTTGAAACATTCAATTAATTGTTGTAAAATATAGTTATCTTACTATGCTATTAAATGTTAAAATTTGAATTTATCCCTCCAATCCGACTTCATTCCTGTAGGACTCACCATCCTCTCTCCATCCTCTCTCCCCCAAAGTCTTCTCAGGCACAATCTGATTTTTAAAAACAGATTCTAATAAGGAAATATTACCTAAAAGTAATTAACAGAGAAATATGGCATAAATAGGTCATAGTAATGAGAAAATGATATCTTGCTTAGAGCAGAGAGAATAACAAGGTAAAATCTTTGCTTCTATGTTGAGAATCTGTTTCAAATACTTTCACGTTCCTCCATTTAAGCAGGAGTAAAAACAAACGTGGTTTTCCTAAAAGGTCTAGCTAGAATTCTCATCAGAGTCTCAATGAGGTGAGACTAGGAAGAAGTTCCTTTGTCTTCTGTGCTATACTTGACCCTATATTTTATTGAATTTATTTATTCCCCATCCATTTCTGAAATATTTACTGTGTAGCAGGCATTGTTCTACTTTGTAGAAACTTTTTATATAGCAGGTAAGTGCTTCATGGCATATGGTTGCATGTTTAATAAGTGAAAATTCCTTTATGACATTGAGATGTCCTTTTATTTAGGTCATTCCTCTTCATGGTGTGCAGCATACAATGGGTGACATAAGCAATACCAAACGGACCTGAAGAATACAAGGAAATTCAGGGTCTCGGTGTCATCTTTATTTCCTCCCCGTCAGCACATGAATGGCCTATTGCTTTTAAAGCCCTAATGTAGTTAAGTACAATGTTTCAGCCAACACGTAACCATCGATTTTTATATGTAAAAACAAAGAGTTATTAATGAAAAAATAATTTAAAAACTTAAGTTTTTTTAACCTAAGGAACTAGTATCTATAAAGAACCAGCACTGTCCATCGCTCAATAAATACCAGTTATTACAATGTTCTGACCTTTCTATGATCATGATGTGGCAGGGTACACAGGACAATGACTTGTGCGGGGATCGATGAAGTTCTGGGTAAGCTTGTTGATATTAAGTATCAAGGGTTTTGGTACCTTCCCCTTTCTGTCAGTTTCCTCATCTATAAAATGGAGTAACAGCAGTGCCTACCACTTTAGATTATCATAGAGATTAGTGCTCAGTGAAACGCATTGTCATTTCTTTACTTTTTATTAGATGGTTAGTCTGTGAGTCCCTATTTAAGGATGAAGCTAATGAAACTAAGTCTCAATTTTGTAGAATTTCCTTTTCCCCCAGAGATTAAACTCTTCTTAATTTTTATTTTTATTAGTACATGTCTGCAGATTGCATTCATCCTGGGGAGCTGCTACACATGCATAACACATCTTCATTCTTTTTGTGTCTCCTTCCACTCACTTTCCTCCCGTCTTCCCTCCATCTATTGATCCCCTTCCCATTTGCAAAATATCTGTAATAGGAAACAGGGAGACAGATCTTGGGATTCCTAAATATGAAAAGAATAACATTGGGTCAGATTGTCCCTCTTTTCTTGCACCCCTATTTCCTCCCCCCTTTTCAGTCTCTTTAAATAAGTTGTATGGCTATTTTTTAAAACTAATAAGTATGCTTCACTGAAATTATAGAAAACGTTCTTTTGATTTTTGATTCGCTTGCATTAGCGTTGGGCTCCAGGCACATTTATTTGTTGCTTGAAAGAACTTTCCTACTACAAAATTTCCTGATGGCATTTTTCATCTGAGCATTTCTCAAGGTATAGATTAAGGGATTCAACATGGGTGTTATCATGGTGTAGAATACGGCAACCGCCTTATCAATGGGTAAAGTAGCTGCCGGTCTCATGTACACAAATATGCAGGGCACGAAGTATAATACAACCACTGTGATGTGAGAGGCGCAGGTGGAGAGAGCTTTGCTCCTGCCCTCTAGGCTGTGGCTTTTCAGGGAGCACAGAATGACCACGTAAGAGACCAACAGCAGGAGGAAGTTCAACAGGCAGATGAAGCCGCTGTTGGCAGCAACAAAGAGTCCCAGAGTGTGGGTATTGGTGCAGGCCAGCTTGAGCAAGGGGTTCAGGTCACACATAAAGTGATCGATGACGTTAGGGCCACAGAAGGGCAGTGGCAAGAGGAAGAGGATCTGTATGGTTCCGTGAAGAAAGCCTCCCACCCAGGACACTCCCACCAGCAGGCTGCACACTCTCCAGCTCATGATGGTTGTATAGTACAAGGGCTTGCAGATGGCCACGTAGCGGTCATAGGCCATCACGGTCAGCAGGATGACCTCTGCACCTCCAAAGAAATGTTCTCCAAAGATTTGGGTCATGCATCTGTTGAACAGGATGGTCTTCTTTTCTTGAAGCGAATCCACAATAAGTTTAGGAGTACTGACAGAGGAGTAGCAGGCATCAATGAAGGAAAGATGGACCAAGAAAAAGTACATGGGAGACCCCAGTAGTGGGCTGGCAGTGATGGTGACCACGATGAGCACATTTCCTACCATGGAGATGATGTAGATGAGCGAAAACATGGCAAATATGATTTTCTGCATCTGTGGGTTTTCTGTGAGCCCCAGTAGGACAAACACTGTCACATTGTTCATGTTCTCCATTTATTTCATGTGATAGCTAATTAAATTACCTGAAAACATTAATGCAACCTTGAATTTATTCAACTCCCACATTCTAATAAGTAATGGATTATTATGGATTCTAATAGTATTCTATCGGGCTATAAATACTTTCTTTCTTTGTTTCTTATTTTTTTGAGATAGAGCATTGCTACATAGTTCAGGCTGTCCTCAAATTCACTATATAGCCCTGGTTGGCCTTAACATGTGAGTCTCCTGCCTCAGCTTCCCATGTCCTGGGATTACAGGTGTGCAGCACAAGCTGTGAATTTTTATGAGGTTTTTCTCTGGGATGGAAAGAAGATTTTCTTGACGATTACCCAAAGTGCCTTCCAGGCGAGGGCTCTATTAAGAGTGTACATATGAGGAACTTTTGTGAACACAGAGGGAAGGGGACATGAGTATGCATTTAATACTGTGATAATTGAAAGTAGTAAAGTGTGTGCTAGTAGCACGTAAGGCTAAAAAGGAGGAGGATGATGAATGCAAAGGTCATGAATGCAAAAATATTTTCTCTGTCTCTTTAAAAATGGAGCACTTTGATAGGTAACATAATATGAATGGGAAGAGGAATTTGAAGAAGCAAAAATCTTGGATATCATACTTGCAAGGGTGTTTGTGTGCCTGAGTGAGGAGGTTTTAGAGTCAGTTAGCGAGCAGAAGACAGAAACTCCAGTTCGACTAGTTGAAGTAGTGAACATCAGTAAGAGGGCAGAGTTGGTGGGAATATAAAGGCTATACGGCTGTTGCAGAAGAATTTGTAATGCTTATTGTTAAGTCTAATTACAAGAGCTAATAATACATACTTTTATATTATTGAGTGCTATGTGCCTGGTATGGTGCCCAGCTGTCTGCATGTGTGATCCCATCCAGTACTTACAACAATCGTGTGGTTAGTATTGTTTAATATATTTTGTAACTGAGGCAACAGTCCTAGAGATTAAATGTTACTAGACATAATAACCATGATAGCGTTATGTAACACTACTGAATACTTACTGTGTTTTCTCAAAGACACTTTTTGATTTCCTTCTCACTATACCATTAGGAGCTGGTCACTACTCTGATTTTTATATTAATACCACACATTAGAAACAAGGTGCTCAGAGGTTAACAGTTCTGCACAGTTCAAGCAGCTGATAAAGGGCAGAGCCAAGATTAGGTCTCAGTTTTTCCTCATTTTTTTAAACTTCAAATTCTTAATATTCCTCATATCGTTATAAACACAATATTGAACTAGTAATTTTCTTTTAATATGATCAGTATAATTATTTTAACGCTACTTCAGAGACCAATTTGTATATGGAGCATTTTCATTAGCATGCACACATATACACATAATGACATCTTTGGAAATCCAAATATTAAGAAAAATGTGGTCGTACATTCAGTGAAGAACCTTCTATCTGGGTCCCTCTCACAGCCCCATTTATCTCTTTTCTGATAACATTAAAAAACTCAGGCTCGTAGATACTTCTTCAACATGTTTAAAAAGACCTCATTCTAGGTATAAATAAGTTGGTTTTAGAACCGCAAATCTAGGTGGGAATCCTTGTTTTTCTACTTGAAATTTATTTTATCTTGGGTACATTTCTTGGTAAGTTACATCTTTGTTTCCTCACCTACAATGTGAAAATGACAATATACATATTATAAAACCATTTAACTGCCAAATCAAGTGGGTGATGTTTACCAATGTATTTCACAGAAGTAGGGTGAGGATAAAAGTTCCCATTATTATAATTGAAAAGTGTTGAACAATAATTATTACCATATAAGGCAAGTAAGAATCTTTCGTAACCTCACTACTCCTGGAAGACTTACCTTAGTTGTCTTGGATGATTTTAATGATATCTGGAAGTCTTCATATATAACCCGTCCTCACACTGACCTCCTCTCAGACTAAGTAATCTTTTTTTTTTTTCTGAATAATCTTAAATATGACAGATACATCACATTTAGAAAGACATCATTTGGATAATTTGATACCAAATCCACAGTTGCTAAGAAACTGTAAATCTAAATCTTCCCTTCTACCCTAAAGTCTCCAAACCGTTTTGCAGAAAAGCTGGGATTCGAAGTTTAATATTCTAACTTGAAATAGTGTGGAGAAGTGATCTTCCGTGCAAAGCTCGGATTCCTGTGGGGCTAAAGGAGGAAGGTGTGGATGGAATAAACTTAAATGGGTCACTCCACTCATGATGAATCTTGGTCTGGAGATACTAACAGCAAAAGTTATTCACCTTGTACCGCATAGATATTTAAGGGGCCTCTACAAATTTGGGGGACATTGTCCTGTAGCTGCTGCCAGCTCTCCCGGGAATGGATCATCCCTTCTGACGGAAAGGCTTGTCTTAGAAGCAGATATTCTGGAGAGACACATTTGGAAAAAATCCATTTCGAATGGGGAATTGTATTCCCTACCCTCAGAACCTGAGCCCGCGAGTCCCCTTTCTCCTTGCGACTCTGGGTTGTTAAGAAATTGAATGACATGCAAATATCAAGGTGGCTTAAGTCCAACAAGGGAACTTCTGCTCCAGTTTGTCTGTTACTCTGTACACAGAAGGAGTTTCTGTTTTCTTATCAGTGTTGAAGCTTTTCTGGAAACTCTCTACTGCTCGAGGTTTAGGGCAGCCAAGACATAAAATTAATGGCACCTGTTGTGAAGTACTTGACTCCACAACCTATTGTCCTTCACTGCCATCCTCGCTTTATTGAGATATCTTTGACAAATACAATTTGTCTATACTTCAGATATACTACTCAATGTTTGACATGCACGTACAGTGTAAAACCATCACCACAAGCAAACTCGTCAACACGTCAGTTGCTTGACATCGTTAACATTGTCTTATGTTGGGAGTGAGAAACGTAGATCTACTTTCGTAAGAGATTTCTTCCTGAAAGAGCGAAAGATACCATATTACAGTGGTACATGCACACCCATGTTTACAGCAGCACAGTTCATAACAGCTCAATCATGGAAATAAGATTTTATCTATCTGTACATATATGCACAAATAGATAAAGAAAATGAAATGTGGTAAATACACACACGGAGTAGTATTTAGCCATAACAAAGAATGAATTCGAGTCATTTGTCAGAAAATGGATGCACCTCGAGACCAGAATGCTACGTGAAATAAATGAGACCCAGAATGTTAAGTATTTCATGGTTTATCTTATACGAGAAACCTAAAATATAAATAATTTAAACAGCAAAATAAAAGGTGGCAGGAAACAGGGATGTAGACCTTGAGGAAATCGAAAGGGGAAGAGGGATAGAGCAAAGCCTTCAAGATTTGATATGTACATGCACCAGCTCCCCATAACGCATGCAATGAGGCATTTAAAACTCATACTAGTGGTGAAAATGGTATAAATATTCTTAGGAGTAAATCTAAGGTAGATACTGTGCAACATGAGTATCTCCCTTGAAGTTCATACTAGCTGAATTCGAGACTTAGGGTGTTGGTGCAGGCAAACAACACATCTTCGTTCCTCTTTAAATCCCCTTTCTCCCGCCTCCCTTCTGCCTCCCTGCACCTCTTGATCCCCTATTACCCGTCTTTTATTTTGCTCTTTATTTATAATTTGGTTTTCTCATACAAGAGAAAGAATGCAATACTTAAGCTTCTATGTTTGATTTATTCACTTAACATTACCGTCCCCAGGTGCATCCATTTTCCTACAAATGACTCAAGTTTACCTTTTCATGGCAGAGTAGTACTCCACTGTGTGTAAATGCCAGATATTCTTTATTCATCTTTTGATGGAAATACAGATTGCTTCCAAGATTTAGCTATTATACATCGTGCTGCTATGAACATGGGTATGCGCGGATTACTGTAATGTGATATATTTTAATCTTTGGGGAAGATACCTAGTAGGGGAATAGCTAGTTCAAATGGAATTGGTAGTTTTAGTTTTTGAGGTATTTCATACTGATTTCCATAGAAGTTGTACTAGTTTACATTCCCGCCAACAATGTAGAAGGGTTCCTTTATCCCTACAGCATCCATTTAATTTTAAGGAATTAGAGATTTTGAGAATTTGTGTGAGATAGAAATGAACCACTGTGGACTCTTACACATTGCTCTGTAAGTACATATTAGTATATAGTTTTGGAAAATATTATGGTCTGTTCTAGCCATCTCGAATATTCACATACTCTATGATTCATGGGTTTATCGCCTAGTTACCCATCCACAGGATGGTTAGGATGTACACATGTGGAGTGTGAACCAGAGTCTTCAGAGAAACTGAAAGTGTGGAAACTTTCCAAAAATCTATCAGCAGACATCAGCCGTGAGGCATCAGTGGGAGCACTGTCTGAGCTCAAAGAAGGGTCGCCAAAGCCCAGTGACTCCAGACCTCAGCCCAGGCCCCTGAGGGCATGCAGCTCCAGGAGAGAGGAGGGTTATATAAATTGGTCTGTGCTAGGAAACAATTCATGAAGAATATCTGGGAAGGCAAATGTCTTCAATTGCTTGAAAACAGCTTCTTAAATTTCGAGTGGAAATTTCATCTAAGTTCTGAGAAGTGCGTTTCTTCAAGTTAATGAAAAATTGGTGCCCTTTATTGATTTCTTACTAAGAATCTAATTAATCTCTGGAACAATCTCATTCAAATTAATCTCATTTTAAAGATGAGAAAAATGCGGCTGAATAAGGTGAAGTATTTCATTTCAAGGTAAAAAACATCTTTATGTTTCTGTGTGCGTTAGAGATTGGTGTGTGCTTATTTGGTGTTTTCTAACGAGCTGTCGTGGCTCGGAGGTGAATCTGTTACAACTGGGGTCTTCACCGCTGCCTTCACGTGAACCCTTCTGCTTGAGTAATTGCCAGCGCATTGAGGCTCACAGGCAACATCACAGCACCCTCGGAGTTACTTCTGGAAAGTGGATTTAGTTTTACACTGTGTAGACTACAGATGCACACGAAGGGCTCCTACTGGTAGCTTGTACGTGGTCCGGGTGGATCCCCGAGCCAGCCATCCCCAAGCCCAGTCACTCACTCCTGGAGGCCTGGGGGATAACTTTGACTTCAACTCGACCAAAACCTTCCTCTATACTTCCCTCCACGCGGATTGCACAAACATATAATGCAGGGTTAGGGTTAGGGTTAGGGTTAGGGTTAGGGTTAGGTTTAGGGTTAGGGTTAGAGCTAGGGTCTCACCACTGTCTTTGTTTTTCGTAGTTGAATTTTTGTATTGTCAGGCCACAGACTTTGTGCTTTGGGAGTGGGCTGACTTTTTGAATTTCTATATTAGCTCTGCCACCTACTCACTTTGGAGGTTGGGTAAATTAACTAAACTCAGGATGCCTTAGTCTGTGAAATGGGACTAATAGTTACCATCACCGAGGATGCTGCATGTAATGTGTTCAACATGGAAGTTGATATATAGCATCGAACAGTTACTGCCTTTGTTGTCCTTGAACAACTTGGTGTCTGGTGCGTTTTAGGTGTTTAAAGAAACGTTGTTAAAAAAAGACACAAATAGTTTAATCTCTGACTGCAGCTTAATAATTATCTCAGCCTTGTAGATGAGTCTTAACTCTTATTTATTTATTTACTTATTGGTTCTTTTTTCTTCAGTTTTTGCTTATTTATCAGTACATGTTTGTAGTATAGAATGATCACTCACATTTCCCGCAAGTACGTAACCTATTTCAGTTGTGTTGCTGACCTCCTTCCCTTCCCCTTTCCCTCCCTCCCTCCATCTCTTGGTCCTCTTCCATTCACAAAAGATCTATTTCCCTCCTTCCTATTATCTATCGTTGATTTTGCTCTTTATTTATATTTTGGGTTTCTCGTATAAAGTTCTACCGTAAAGGCTATTCATCAGCAGAGACACAACTGGGGGATGAGATAAGTGTTTGATTGACATTTCTGTGAAGGTCACTGGAATTAAGTGCTCTTCCCTTGATTAAATCCTGCAGCAGGCACTCACGCATTGCAAAGAACCCGGGATTCATTTGTGAGAAAAGGCCTGAGGAGGCCGGCTGGAAGGGTTTCTGGGCAGAGCTAATCTCAGATCAGCTTCTCTCCCAGGTGGGCTCTGGCTGGACCTGGGATTCCGCAGAAGTCTCGGGAGAAGGAAGCCCGAGTTCTAGGGACCAAAATGTGCGGCTCTGCACTGGCATTGATGCAAGAAAAAAACAACCCCTAAAACTAAGCAACAACAACAACAAAACCAAAAAACAAACCCTGGAAGAATTGGTTTCTCTAAAATTTCTCATCCAGGGAACCTTTTATCAACTGTTGATATTTGGTAGCAGATCTGCTTTAAAAATTGTTACTTAGTTCTCCTCTCTTTCCAATACTGTCTAGATAGGGAAAAGGGGGATAAAGAAGGAAGGTTAAAAGATAAGTAAGATGAAAAGGAAAAAAATGGAAAAGTGTAAATAAACTTGTTGCAATTAGAGAGGGGTGGGTGAATGGATGGGAGGGGAGGGGAAGGGGGGAACCAAGATACATCATGTACAGGTACAAAATAACCATGTTGATTATGATCATTATGTATATAATGTACCAATACATGTTCTTGGTAAAACTAAAAATTAAAAAAAATTGTTACTTAGTTCTAGGACCCATATCAGTGCGGCCAGCCCAAGTCTTAGGTAAATGTTATGAAAACTAAGTCCCGTAGGAGAGGGAATGGGCTCTTGCTGCTGAAGCCATCCACTGTCTTCAAAATCAAAATTCCACTTAAACATAAAGCCAATGCATCTGCTGTCTGGGGAAATTTATTATCTGAACAAGTTCAGGCCATAGTGAGACATCCCGAGCTTGCAGGACGGGGCAAGCACGGTTAAGTGAGGGTGCAACATTTTCTTCCTTTTATGATACTCTAGGGTTTTATTTTCTGAAAACATTGATCTTTGTCCTACCTCCCTACCTCCCTCTTTCCCCTCCTTCCTTCCCTCCTTCCTTCCTTCCTTCCTTCCTCCCTCCCTGCTTCCCTTCCCTCTGTCCTTCTGTCTTTCTTTCTTTCTGTTCCTTTCTTTCTCTTTTTAATCAAATGTTCTTTATTTTTGATATTTGTCCTTATTTCTTTTGTTCTTCTTACTTGATCAGCTTTAGTTTTCAGATTCTTTGTGCTTTAGGGGTAATTAGAGGAAATTGTTAAAAGTTTTCTTTAGTGATACTTCAGTGCGAAAAGGAAAACTGTGTACCAATTGTAGAAAGTAGAAAATAACTTGTATCTTCATGAAAATCCTCCAGGTAAATTCATCCTTATATTAACAGGTAAAGCACAGAGACACTATTACATAATTAGCAATGGTTGGAATTGGGATTCTCAACTGTCTATTTTAAACTCATTCCTCTTGTTTTCGCTCTTTAATGCCTTTCTAACTTCATTTCCCCCTTTATTCTTTCTCGTTTTCTATCCTTTTGCCTATTTTTTATTCTTCCTCTCTCAATAAATGCTTTATGAATATTTACATTTTAGCCAGCACTAGGAATACAAAAATAAATAGGAGTATAATTGTAATAAGATACAAGTTTTGCCCTCAAGGATCCGTAGTGTTGAACACACAGACGAGCCTGAGACCCTGTTCTGAGTGCCGTGTTGGGTGTTTATCACAATATGAGGACTGGCCAGCACCACACCACTGTAAGGAAGAGGAAGCCAAGAAAATACCAGACAGGCAAAGCAGGAAGAAAGGCAGCTCGTGAAAGAGTCTCTGTATGTCCATGAGTGTTTTGACTTAAAATTCACAGAACAATTTGGATTATTCTCTGTTGAGTATGTCCACCCACTCTCAAGTCAAATGGATTTGTGTGTGTGTGTGTGTGTGTGTTTATGCTACAATTTGGTCAGATCACGGATTGGCTTATGAACTTTGTTAATGGTATTTTTCTTTCCCAATTTAAGAAATTACACATTTTTTTCTGCTTTGCTTTAGAAAATTGAAATTGAATCAGGAAGTTATAAAGAATAAAATTAATGAACTCAAATTATCATCTATAGAATATAAAAATTAAAAGTTAAACCAGGAATTGTGGTGCACAGCTGTGATGCGAGCACTCGGAAGGCTGAGGCAGAAGGACCATGAGTTGGAGGCCAGCCCAGGATACCTAGAGAGACCCTGTCTAAAACAAAAAGGAAAAAAATTAACATGATTTTGTGCTTGTTTGTTTCTTCTTATTAAACTACCAAAAATAAAGCACCCAAAACTATATGTATTCGCTAAGTGAAAATCTTGTTGAGAATAGATATGGACTTTTTTTTAGGATCGTCATCTATTCCAGAAACTAAATTGATGGTGAGGATGAATAATGTGACTGAGTTCATCCTTTTGGGTTTGACCCAAAATATGGAGCTCCAGAACATTTCATTTGTGGTGTTTTTAATGGTTTACCTGGTCACCTTGGGGGGTAACTTGCTCATCATGATTACCACCAGCATCAGCAGGGCCCTGGGATCCCCCATGTACTTCTTCCTCTCTTACTTATCCCTCATAGATGTTTGCTGCTCTTCGTCCATGACTCCAAAGATGCTGGCTGACTCTCTGTCTCTGAGAAAAACCATCTCTTTTAGCGGGTGTATGACTCAGGTATTTGCCGAGCACCTTTTTGGTGCTGCTGAAATCATCCTTCTCACAGTAATGGCCTATGACCGCTACGTTGCCATTTGTAGACCCCTGCACTACACGGCCATCATGAACCGACAGATGTGTGCTGTCCTGGTGGGAGTGGCCTGGGCTGGGGGCTCTGTCCACGCAACCCTTCAGATCCTCTTCATGGTCTGGCTGCCTTTCTGCGGCCCCAACGTCATAGACCACTTTATGTGTGACTTGAACCCTCTGTTGAAACTCGTCTGCACAGACACTCACACCCTTGGTCTCTTCGTTGCCGCCAACAGCGGCTTCATCTGCCTGTTGAACTTTCTCCTCTTGATGGTCTCGTATGTGATCATCCTGAACACTCTGAAGTCTCACAGCTTGGAGGGGAGGCGCAAAGCCCTCTCCACCTGTGTCTCTCACATCACCGTTGTCATCTTATTCTTCGTACCCTGCATGTTTATCTATCTGCGCCCAGTGGCCACTTTCTCCATTGACAAAGCCGTGGCTGTGTTTTATACCATGATAACACCTATGCTAAACCCTTTAATCTACACTCTCAGAAATGCAGAGGTGAAAAATGCTGTGAAGAAACTCTGGGTCAAAAGTTCACTTTGATGGCGAAATAAGCACAAAACAAAATCACTGTCCTTCAAATCTCGAAGAGAAAACCATATACGACCTAAGATTCCAGGCCAAGTAAAAAGTGCGCGCCAAAGTGTGTTGTCGGTGGTATACGAGGACTTTCCAGAAAGGCTTTGGTGGTTGATTGTTTATCGTTATAAAAAAATCCCATTTGGGTTTATTTATTGATCACAAGGTTATCAAACTTTGGTGTATGGCCAGAATCAGTGTACATACTCGAGACTCAGCTCTAGAAACTTAATGCAGCAGGACTGTTGTTTTCTAGGCATATCTGCATTTTAAATAAATTATCCAGATGTTTCTTAGCAGGTGATCTATGCTTACATTTGGAGCAGTATTGGTGTATATTATGCTTGTGTCCTCAGGCTATTAATGAATACCCCTAATGATACATTTCCGGGGAAGATGTTTCACAGCAGAAAATATGAGAATTATGAATGCTCAGTTTTTCATAAATCGTGCAATGCACGTACACTACTTTTGCAATTATGCAATAAAAATGAAATATTCTGGGAAAAGAGAAATGCACCTAGTTTCTCCATTCCTTCTGTGGTGAATGATGTTCTGAGCCACCTGGTGGTGTAGGAATGTTTGGGTCTGGAATGACTGACAACCTGCTTGGCCATTTCTGTTCTGCTCTCTTCTGGTTTCTGATCTTCTTTGGCCCTATGTCTCCATCTCTGGGGCCGATACAGTAATGGGTGTGATTTTTCTCCTGACAAATCCGCTATAGGCTCAAAGAGTAACTTTCCTATGAATCTAGGTCAACACAGCAGGAAACCAGAATATGAACAGACATAAACTAAAGAGAGACTTTAGTTCATGGGAGGTAGCGCATTGTTATGCTCAGACTCAGGCTTCAGATTTCCCTGGTTTATGGTGACTTGGGGAAGTTATTAACCTCTTTATTCTATGACCTTTTTTGTCTGTAATAATGGGAATAATAGTATCTCTCTCATAAACGCTCCAAAAGTGTTTTAGAAGTCAGAAACATTGATTGGTGCTGCCCTAACTTTTCTCCTACAATTCTTCTAGAACTAGCAGGAAGCTCATTATTTCTGTATGAAGACCTCTTTTGGTCTTGCCCTGGTCTCTGCATCATGAGGGGAAATTATCTGTCTTATTGTGTGACCAATACCGTGTCCCATAACTTTTTCCTTGATATTTTGGAAAGGCTACTACTGACTTTTAGAATCGTTATTTGGCCCCTGGAAATCTTGTTAGAGTTTTGAAAGATGTGGAGACATTCAGAAAATGAGATCAGCAGAGCTAGTGTTCAATTGTATTTTGCTAGTTTATATAACATGTATGCATTTCACCATATCTCAGAATCTGAGTTCCTATACACAAGGAAAACGTAGTATATATTTCATAAGGCTATTTAAGTGAGGAAGATAAGACATCAAATGCAAAATATACAGGATCATGTTTGTCGCTCAATGGCTGCCTAACAAATGTCACAGTCTGTACAACCTGTCTCTCTTCTTCACCAGGGTCTCATTTCTGTTTGACTTTTTAAAAGAATCACAACTTATATTTAGAATTCAACTATATGTAGATATTATCTAAGGAGGCCAGGAAGAAATTTCTGAATCCTGAGAGCAAATCCTCTCAAGTTAATAGAGGATGGATAAGATGAACTCTGAACAATTAACCATGAATTCTGAATGTCTTGAGACCTCAAAATGTAATGGAGACCAAATGTTTTAGATTGCACAGGTGAGTGAGCTCATGTGCCGCTTGTCTGTCTATACCTGGCTTCCTTCAGTCAACAACACAGTGATCTCCAGGTCCACGCATGTCGCAAATGACAAGATTTCATTCTTCTTTATGCCTGAGTAATACTCCATTGTGTGTACAGACAACATTTTCTTCATGCATTCGTCCATTGATGGGCACTTAGGCTGGTTCCAGGTCTTGGCTATTGTGTATTTTGTGACAATAAACATGAATACGTGGGTATCCTAACAATATGCTAACTTTAATTCCTCTGGGTGTGTGGCTGTTAATCCTGTTACGTCAACCTCTTTGCATTAAGAAGCACCTGGCAGAGTGGCAGAGCGTATTCTGGGGCGTGTCCGGGTGATTCCTGGCAGTGCGGCTCCGGGAGCCATGTACAGCACCGTGCCCTCTCCTCCCAGGTGCTGTCCACTGCTCTCTGCCAGGAACCACGGACAGGAATTCCTGCAAAACACGAGCTAAATTAACCGAACAGATAGTTCTTGAGAAGTTAGAATGACCAATGAGTACCTGAAAAAAGAAGTTCAACATCTTTATTCTTCAGGGAAAAATAAAGCCTGAAAATCAAAAGAAAGCTGGAGAGTAGGAAAAGTGTTGATGCCACAGACAGTTACTCAAATATTTATTCAAGTTTTACGAAGTACCTGGTCTCCTATTAATTGTGGTTATTGCTGAAGTAGAAGCACAAATGAAGAGAAGCAATCTTCCCTTCTGGGACCAGCACAGCGTAGCATATAATTTGACATTAACTCTTAAGTAGCTGTTCTAACTTCATTTTAAGATGTTCATTAGTAGAAGATTTCCTAAATTAAAAAAAATTCTTCTCTTACTTTGTTGACTCTCTTTCTAAATAGTATTTCTGTCTTTATTTTATAAAGTTCAAGCAAAAAGATGATGTTTGAATATAGACAGTGAAGTGATTATTCCAGTTAAGCAATTTAACGTGTCCATTCTCCACAGTTACCTTTTTCCTTGACTTCATAAGAGGACTGAAAATCTACCCTCTTAGGAAATCTCCAGTATACAATGCAGTATTTTTTAACTATAGTTTGTATGCTACACTTCAGATCTCTCTCTCTATTCTCTTGCATAAATGCAAATTCGTACGCTTCATTCTGTCTCTCTCCGTTTCCCCCACCTCCTACTCTCCTGCCTCTGGTAACTACTGCTATATTCTGTTCCTATGTGCTTTTTTGTTTGACTCTACACATGAGCGATGTGGATTTTTTTTTTTTCTCAGTCACTGGATTCCTTTATTTAAGATAATACTCTTCAGATTTGCCCACGTGGTTACAAACGGCAGAACCCTTCACCATCTTACCATATCCGAGGTGGGATCTTCCCACGCACAGTAGTGCTCCCCACAGAAACACCTTCTCGTCCTTTGGTCTCAGCTTAAGCTTCATCTTTAAACGGGGCCTTCTACAGTTACCTTGTCCACAGAGTTCCTCACTCTTGTTTTCTGTGCAATGCCCCGTCTTGTTAGCAATCATCATGGGATGGGCTTTTTTGTTGTTCCCTCTTTTATTTTGTGATTCTATAAAGCCAGTGGAGGCTGGACTTCATTCTGATTTTGGCTTAATGTACTATAGTACCTCCAGATAATAGCATAGAACTTGAGACAAAATACACATTTGTGGTACTATCTTTCTGTCAATGCAGAAAATACCTGACACCCACAATTTAAAGGAGAGAGATGTGTTTTGGCTCATGGTTTCAGAGATTGCAGTCCACGGCTCTCTGGCTCCAGAGCACACACATCATGGCGGAAGGGCAGGGCAGGAGAAAACTGCTGGAGTCATGGCAGCCGGAAGCAGACAGCAGAAGGGCCTGAGAGAAAGGAGCCAGGGAGCAGACCCAGTCCGTAGGTCACACCCTTGAGACCGAGCCAGACACAGCAGTAAGTGTGCTTTTGTCATCTGCTGGGAGTCTCTCACGCCAATCAAATTGAAAGGCAAGATGACCCACAGTGCTACTGAATTGAAAAATGAACAAATAGACAAATAACTGCACACTGCAACTACATAAATCTTTGAAACATGTGTTAAACCCCACACTAAGAGGCAGACAAACATGATTACTAGATAACAGACAAAAAATTTGTTCTGGCAAAATGGAGAAATAAGTGACACATTTATCTTTATTGGAGCCAATGAATTGGGCAATTTTATCTCTGACTGCCAAATGTCTTGTGAAGTTTCTCACATGATTTTTTTCTCGTCTTACATTTTTCTTGATGCAAGTTGTATGATGGATCTAAGTGATGTCATTCAATATTGATGTTCTTTTAAAAATTTGTGGAAAATCCCAGTGAGTTTAATTAAGCAGGAATCAGTCTCTGGCATAATCCAGTCATAGAACACCGTGATTAATGTCATTACAGTGTATAAATTCTTCAGTGATATTTTGTCCCCATAAATTAGGAGATATTGCCCTCTCAGTAACTATTATTTTAGAAGATGCTTATGACACCAGAAGCATAATTTTAAAAAGGCACAACATGCCTTCTCCAAATCTCAAGGATAAGTATCCGGCCATCTCAAAATATGAAAGGAGATAGGTAAATATCTGCATGCTAGCTATTCTTTATTGAAGGTACTAGAAAAGTGCTCAGAAAACTTTTCTTGTTAGAAAGGCTAGTTGCTATCTCATCATGTAGAAATACAATTTGTTTGCATTTTTGATTAGTTATCCTAATACGAAAATTTATTTTTTTGTGTTTGCATCATGGAATTCCTTTGAAATCGATGTAAAACCAAAGTAATTATTTTCTATAATACCAAAAGCCTGGAAAATGGACAGACATTGCTGGATGATTTCAAATATATCCTCAAGGCACAATACAACCTTTTTCTTCTGAGTGACAACTAGATGGGAGAGGGATTTCCAGCTCTCTATGAGTGAGGTGAACAGTCTTCTTTCAAAATCGTAAACAGACTTGCATGCTGGGGAGCTGATACTGGTCTTTGCTTTGTGTGAATTTTAAGTTTTGTAGGGATTGTATCAGTACAGTTTGTAAGAATTAAAATATTGAGAAAACTTGCGGTAAGAAAGTTGCTGGTCAAGTTGTGTGTGTCAGCTTTCAGGCATATAGTTTTTAACATTATTCGTATAATTAATTTAATATAATTATGCAATTAATACCTCCGCAAGCATATTACAGTCTCAGGAGTTACATCTCCACCTGGAGAAGGAGAAGACTCCCGGTCTGAAGGCGATTATTCAGTCAGCGCTGATATTTCTGTCCTCTGACGCTGTGACCCCGGTGGGGACCCCGAGCCTGAGCGAGTGAGTTGCAATCAGCGGGTGGTTCAGGAATTATATAAATGAGCGAAGACGCTGTGCATTTGGTGCAGTGTTTGCCACTATTTTGGAGTTGGGGCTCTCTCCTCATGGTCTCTGTAAGAAGCATCTACAAAAGAAAAATGGAACTAAGCAGATGGAAACGCATTTTGGACATTTGAGCAACAGTAAAAAGGCTTCAGTCTGTGAACACACAGAATCGTGCGAGATGAAGTGGGGCAGAATTGTCTGGATCGCAGCTTTTTGGGGTCTTGTAGGCCAAGCAGAAAGTATGAATTTTGCAGAACATGTGAGAGTCTCCCGTAGGAAGCAGGGCAGGGAAATGATCAAATAAGATAAAAAAAGGATCACATGCGCCGCTTCAGGAAAAGAGTTTGTTGGAAGCTAAAATGCAGATCGGTGGATCCGGCAGGAGGCCCTGCAGTAGAGTGGAGATGTGACGGTGCAGTGAGAATGACCAGATTCTTGAAATATCTGATTAACAGTGAGGCAACGGGAGGGATTAAATGTCTGAATAAGTAAGAGGAGGGGAATGAATAAAGGAGTAAGGGACTCTGCCAGAATTTGGCCTGAATGATAGCCCAGAAGGGAAATTAATTTCACTAAAAAGAGACCACCCTGGAAGGAATAGATTTATTGTGAAAAATTAAAAATTTACTTTTGCAGATTCTAAATTAATATCTAAATGGAGATGCCAATATTAGAGTTGCAGATACGAAGTGGAGAATTAAGGAGGAAGGATGGTGGTAAAGACACACAATTTAGTGTGCCTTAAGCACTTCCAGTTTAGGAAATAGAGGGGCATCTATTAAGCTGGTCTCTGTCTTAGCCCATCATTTTGTATGCAGTCACTCAGAGCAGGGGACTCTGTCTCACTCTGTGGAATTTTCTAGATATCTACAGCAAGTAGTTTGATGCAAATAACTGAATTTTTCTAGTTCGTGAAAAAATAAAAGTTAAGATTTTTACAGTCTAATTGTTTTTCATTACTCGCAGGGAGACTGCTTTAATATCTGAAACCAGGAAGAATAAGAGATGGAAACCAGGAGAAATGTGACTCACTTTGTCCTCTTGGGCCTCACACAGAATCCAAAGGGGCAGAAAGCACTATTTGTC